>JAUMHI010000053.1:12206625-12250004 GCA_032359435.1 Enteromius unitaeniatus | reverse complement strand
TCATTTGTGAATGTTTTGTAGATGAATATTTCATCATTAACTAATCACTTATAAATGATTTATAAATGACTTACAACAGAACGTTATTCTAAAGTGTTACCCAAATCACTTTTATAAGACAACTTGTCATGGTCAACAATTTTTTTAAGATTTAAAATTTGTTTTGCTTGAAAGCTTAATGTTTTTTGTAATGAAATGATCAGAATTACTTCAGAATCAGTCTCAAACTCATACGTTTTCATTTCGAACCTGTCTAACAACTTCAAAGAACCTATCTGGACTGAGTTTCCCAAAACCACTAGCACTCAAGTCTCACAAAGCTTAGCCTCAACTAATTTAATGATTTATAACATCTGACTTGATCACTAAACCATTACTTTCAATCAAGAGCCACTCCAAATGAACAGAGAACCGCACCTCCACTGAAAAAGTGTTGTTAATCTACCAAAACACTGAGAACTAAGAAGGAGTTGTATTGACTTTCTCATTTAGATCCCATTCAAACTCTTTGCTCATCTGACACCCTCATACAAGTGTAAATGCCAATGATTATACCATTGATAAAACACAGGATATTTTAAAGAGAAGTAGTGTGAGATTTAAAGGATAGCTGTGCAGTTAGGCCATCATCAGCCTTCCTCGATTCCTTTCCCTGCCGCCCATGCCAGCTTTTACCAACTAATACCAGTTCACCCATTTTCTCCTCTCTCACCTCAGGACAGTTCCCCCCACCCCCATTCAATCTCCCTATCTTCCCGCCGCAGCCCTCTGAAATACCCGCCACGGCCGCACAGCAGATCATGCCAGCGCAAAAGCCGTAGCCCCGTCCTTATTACAGCGGCTTCCACAGCGCTCTAATCACTGCCACCAGACCCGGCACAGAGAGAGAGAGAGAAAGAGAGAGCGAGCGTTCGCTAATGGCCAGGGTCTGTGTGTCCGCAACGGCTGCTGTGTTAACTAGCTTTTCTGCCTGTTTTGGTGGATTCGGGCGACGCAGGAGTGTCTCTCCAGGGGCCAGAGGCGACCGTATTCCTCCCTTGACACACAATGATAACCAATGCTCTCGCAGGACCGGTGCAGCCCTGCACACACACATACACACGCACAGAAAATCCAACATCAAACGGACTGTGGATAAAGCTAGTCTTTCCCCCAGCCAGTCTGCTTTTTTATTTCCCCCCTCTGTGAAGGAGAGGAAATTGTTGGCTAAGCTGTCTTTTGTCAGGGCGTTTCCGAGGCACAGTCCAAACACTGGTCCCTCATTTCTCAGCTCCGGTATACCGTTTAGGATGCAGTTTGTGCTTTCAATGGAAAAGTTATGACCCCTAACCAGGTGTTGCTGTGATGTTTTCCATCCTTATGATATAGCATACTGTATTCGCCCCATTCCTCACTTCTCACTTCATTCTAAGGGCTTTTTTTTTGGTCGGGAGTCTCACGGATAGCACTAGCATTATCCAGTCTAGGACCACACAATCTCTGTGAGTCTGACTATCAAAGCCATTCCTTGGAGGGCATGGATTCGACTGCTATGGTCTTGGCAGTCGCATATGGAAATGTTGCCTAGCTGAATACTGAGGGATTACACTAGAGCTGTCATCAACACACATCGCCAAAGGTTGTTGCTGCTGTTAGATGCATTTTTAAAGCTTTCCTTTGAGCCTGGCTCCCTTTAAACTGACAATTTGATGGAAAAACAATGACTGATAATCTTGTAGATGACATCACCAGCCAGTTGAAAATTCTAAACACGAATTTGGGAAGAACAGATTGGTCTGCTAAAGCTACAGCGGCAGACTAGTTCATTGATTTGAAAAGAATTTGAGCTTACCTGCATTTCTTTGATCAAAAATCTGTAATATTCTGAAATATTATTACAATTAAAAATAACTACTTTCTAATTAAATATACTTTAAACTGCAATTTATTCCTGTGATGGCAGAGCTGATTTTTTTCACCAGCCATTCCCTCCACGTGATCTTTCTGAAATCATTCTAATATGCTAATTTGGTGCTCAAGACACATTTCTTATTATTATCAATGTTGAAAACAGTTGTGCTGCTTAACAGTTTTATGGAAACCTTGACTATTCTTTAATGTATCATTAAATACAAACAAATATATATATGGTCACACTTTATTTTACAGGTACACCTATGAGTTGCTTATCATTAGCATGCATATTAATATATATTATCCATTTATTAGCACATTAATTTATTAGCACATTTAATTAAGCACATATTAATGCTTTATTCTACATGACCTTATTCTACATTCCTTATCCTACCCAATACCTAAACTTAACTACCATACTAACTATTAATAAGAAGCAAATGAAGAATTTATTGAGGGAAAGGTTGTAGTTAATAGTTAATAAGTGTTACCTATTCTAAAGTGTTATCATATATATCTGAATATATATAAAATGTCATATGTGATCTGTACATGCAGCAGTGCAGAATAAAAGCATTTAAAGCTAAACTGCATCATCACTGCAGCTAATAAATAAATATAAAATATGTTTGCAAATATTTGTAACAGGTGCTCAATGGTGTGAATGCTGTGAGTGACAGCACTTCCGGTGGCTTTCTAAACAGACAGATGATCAAACAGAAGGCCTTTAATGCAGCTCCATCCAAAAATATGAGCATCATGACAAAATATGACAAGAAGATGAGTCACTGTTTCCGGACCCACCGATCACTCTGAACTTCAAACACATAAATCTTGTATCCTATCTGAACTATGTTTTAGGAGAAAAAAAACAAAAACAAAATGAAGCAATGCTCAGCTAACTGTAAGCACAGTGTCTGTTGTACGCAGACAGCCAGTGGACATCTGTCACAGAACCTTCAGCAAGATTGCCAAGCTAAACTAACAGTCTGTTACTATAAAACGTATCATTTTAAAACAAAACATTCCATTTTTAATAATATAATATATAATACTCATTGCAACTGGTATGAAGCAAAACATATTCCTAAAGGTTTTTTTTTTTTTTGCTCCGTTGCACCCATTTTAAAACCCTGTGATAAACACAAGGCAAACAAATGTTGGTACGCTGTCTCCATGTACTCTAACCTAACTAAAGAAGAGAGTGAGAGTAAGCTGGTGTGCACGGGTGGGTTGTAGCGGTAGTAGATCTGAGTGTGACAGATTTATCTCCCCTCGCTCAGGCTGGATGAGAGGGGCTCATAAATAAACAGGGAAACAGGAGAGAAAGCTCTCCATTGAACATAAACAAGTAGGTCCTTTAGTCCTGCATCAGTCACTTGCCGGGCGACTGTGACAGAAAAGGGTCCAAGGTGAGGTCAGGGTGGTTCCCTTTAACCCTGGACTAACGCCGCCCAACCGCAGTCAGCCAACACATCATTAGGTTCAGATTATGAAGGAATATGGCTATGGCTCCAATTTGTCAATATGTGAATTCAATGATGACAGATAATCCGTATGTGCATTTTTACACTACTTGGGTGATTTATGCATTGTGTCAAAAGGGAGAGTTATGATTGTCCTTCAGCATTCTCATTTATACAAGGTTATACAGTGCTGATATTACATAGCATAATATATATAAGCGTGAATGTACATATATGTTAGTGTGCCTTCTATACTGAATAGCAGTGAAAGCAGACAGGAAAATAAAAGGAGGGGGAAGAGGGTGAGCAATCAAGACATGACAGTCTGGACTTAAACCTACATTCCCATGGGAACACTACGGTCCTTTTACCACCTGTTTATCACCATACAGCAGAAGACAGGTTATAGAAAAGACTGAATAAATTGGATATGACAGATTAAATCCTGGTCATAAGAACATAAAAAGTGCAAACAGAAAGCACACAGAAAATGCCCACGCATAAAGGAAAAAAGCGGCTTTTTGATATCACGTTGAGCATGTTAGTTGAACAAAAAAATAAAAAATTATAATATATATATATATATATATATATATATAACATAAAACATTTTCTTTATTGCTAGAAATAAATGTTATTTAATTTTTCTATAATGTACAAATCTTACTAGGAAGACAATTGTGAACTTTGAGGATGTTAAATGGAGCATGGTAAATACTTCGGGAGAAGTACAAGTCAATATTTTTAACAAACTTCTATTTTGTACTTTTGGGCTTATGAGTTTACGTCAATATTTTTATATCATACCATCATTGCTGAATTGATTACATCATGTCGAATGCTTTATGGGATATAGCTTAGTGCGTCATAAAAAATATGCAGTCTTGTAGCTTTGCAATTGTCTGATTTTCGCAAACTTTTCACTTGGAATCAAATCATGTAATGTTGCTATTGATTTCGAGCTGGTTGTTTTGGTTTCAAGGTTTAAAACTCTTTCCTGAATTACTCCATACTGAAGAATTGCTTAAATCCCTGTGGAGAAAATAAATGAATATGCTTCTGGAACCCAGGCAGCTGTAATATATTATATTATATAATATATATATATATATTCAATGAGCTTTCTGTTCGATTCAGTTTTTTCCCCACTGAGACTACGCCTATTTGCAGACCCCAAACAGACACATGCCACTCTATAGAAGAACTGGGGCCTGTTCCATAAAACAAGTTTACCAAATAAGCCAGGCTCATGGCACATAGTTTGACTTATTTGAATAGAAATGAACTGGCAATAAGTCTAACTGAAATAAGCCTGCCTTATACTCTAATCTTGGTTTATGGAACAGGCCCCAGGTCATATAGCAAAAAGAGAATTAATAAATAAATACATAAACACAAAACCATCATATACATATCACTTTATATAATGAATTTAATTTTAGTAACTATGAGTCACTCTTCTGCAAACTTAACTGTAACTTAACTGGTTTACTGCCAAATTTATAAGAACTGCCAGTCCAGTCCCTCAATGGGATAAAATTGACTTGATTTGGCACCATTTATGACACTCTTCGTTAGTACAAAACTATCTGAATTTATTTTGCATGCTCATTATATAACTATTGATTGCATGTAGATGATTTACCTGTCAAGCACTTCACCAGTCAATGCGCTTTTCACTGAAGGGCTGTAAGAGCATACAAGTCCTAACTAAAGTCCCTGAAAAGAAATACTGGCCCGGTTTCACAGACAGGGCTTAGCCTAAACCACGATTAGGTCATAGTTTAATTAGGACATTTAAGTATTTTTTATAAACTTTTGTGCATCTTAAGACAAAACAAAGGCACTGACATGTTTTAAGATCAGTCAGTGCACGTTTATTTGAGATTAAACATGTCAGATTTATATTTAAGTCTAGGACTAGGTTTAAGTATAGTCTGTGAAACCGGGGGACAGAGTCTTACTTTATGTCCTTTACACGTTGGCTTTTGAACTGACAAAGAAGCATCACTGCAATACAAACTCTGACAATGATGATTGTTTTTCCGGCTGAGCGGTGGCTTTTTATAGAACTCAGGAAGAGTTCACCTAAAAGCCATCACAAGCATTTATTCCACAGATGTTAACTTCTACGTAGCTCATTTTGACAGGAGCATTCAACACAAAATCCTTCAACAAAAAAAGCCAGAGTCTCATGCTGGGATGGAGTTAAGTAACATGTCAATTCTATGTTGAAATCAAGTAGCTTGGTAAAAAGCTCATTTCATGTTAGTGCTACGCTCTTTGCTAACATGGGGATGAATGAAATCTGCATTCACAAGCTGTGAACCTTTCTGACCATGTGGTTCACACATCTCATACCATTTTTCATTTGACATGCGCCTCAGCAGGAAATTGTCATCATATCGAGAAACGGCACAGTAGTCAAGCCTAATGGTGAAATCACACAAGCGCATACACACAGAAGAGCGAGAAAAGGAGAGAAAAAAAAAAAACAGTACTTTATTGTAATATCAGGACATAAAAATAAGAATGGTCCACTGGCAAGACAGTTTCAGGACAGTTAAGAAAACTCCTCCCTGTTTACTCTCTTATTGTCCAATATTTTTTTAAATCATGTATTTGGTAACAATCCAGCTGATTTATCAGAATTACTAGAAGTACTTCAATGCTTTGCACTAAGCCACACATAAAAGGTTTATTCATTAAATATATTTTTTTGTAAAGAAAATATTATAAAAATTATCAATATAGTATTCTGACATCATACAAATATTCTGTTTTATATACATGTTTAAATGTATATACATGTTAAATGTTTAAATGTATGTATACTATATATATACATTTTATTTAAGGAAAATACATGCTCAATAAAACCTATATTTTTCTTATATATTGCAAACATTAAATCACTGACAATTACAAACCTAATTTTCTAAAAACAATTATTTATCTATTTTTCACATAAAAATAAAAAATAAAAATAAAAAGTATAATCTATATACAGTGTGTTTTTCCTATATGTTGCTGTAAACATTAAAAAAGAATGTACTGGCAAGTAAAGCAAAGCCAGTGCCCTCTGTATGTACATGTGAAATTAATTTCTTGGTGGCTTTGATCTCTCACATGTGGGACAGTAGACATCACAGCAAATATCCAGGCAGAGCAAAAACAGCATGAAACAGGAATGTAAAGAATACATCCACTACACAACAGACATATAACTCTAAATGAGATTAGAATGTGTGCCTTTAAAAATAACGATATTAAACTCTGGGTCAACTTAGCCTAATCTACATGTAACTGAATTAAAAAAAGCTATGGCCAGTCTTAAAGAAAAATTTAGAAGACTAGTCATACCCTTTTATGCAACCGGCCCCCTGTGTAGACTATTTAGACTTATGTGCGGAATTTAACAATGACTATGAACATACAATATGCTAAACTATTCAAGTGCAAAGTGCAGGTGTATAGAAGAGAAATGCAACATAACTAGCTATTATTAATACAGCTTACTTATGCAAACTGCCAATAAGAAACTATTCTTCAGTCTATCCTATGATTTCATATACATTTACAGCTCTATATTCCAATTTATACTTAAAAAAAAAAAACATCAATACAAATGAAACAGCATGCTAACATCATATACATGCACTCTAAATATATAGGTTAGTACTATTCACTATTTTCCAGTAAAAATATATATAAAATGTAAAAAATAAATAAATCAAGCTCATAATGTACTCCTAAAACAGCAACAAAAAAACTCCTAAAATCCATTTTAAAGGCTTCATTTTGTTTCCAGGCTGTTCACAAGCTAAGGGTAACACTGTGTTCTCGCTTTAGTTGTCAGCTATGCTACACTGCTTGAGCAAACCGTCACAAGCAAGTCGAATGTGACACGCTGTTCTGTCTCACTGTCTGTATCTCTTTCTCTCTCACTCTCTGGCCGGTCATCCGAAGAGGAGGCAAACCTCACACTTTCTTCTCGTCCAGCACTCAACACACAAAACAACAACAACAAAAAAATCTACACTGCAACACACAGTAGAGGCTTAAATGTGTGTCACTGCACACCCAAATGATAAAACAAAGAAGAATCCACAGCTGACTCAAAGGGAATTATATAATAAAACAATATATTACTATTTTAAATTTGTTTTCTATATTTAGCTGTTAAATCCGCACAAATGTGTGACAAAGAATCCTTAAAACAACAAAGATACGAGACATACTTATTTAAAAGGTACAGAAAAAAAAGTATTCAAAGTAAACAACACCACCACTTCATATACACACCGTCCATCTGATTTAAAACGAAGGTACGGATGACACTCTTTAAGATGATGTCTTCTCATTTTTGACTCCCTGCCTCCTCATATAAAAGCAAGAATCTGAGACGCATAGTGACAGATAAGTGCCCCGTTTTAGCAATAAATAAAGAGCGAGGTGTACTTTTGAATAACGCATGTGAGAAAACGCGATTTTGGATGCGTTAAGTGCCACTTAAATTCTCGAAGCGCTGCGAATGCCGGAGGATATCATTCAGCACGAATCTAAACAACCAATCTGATGTCAAGCGCACAGAATAAAGAGTTTTAGCAAAGGTTAAAAAGCAGCGGCTGACAATACACCTGTCTTTATACAAATACATCACTTAAAGAGTTTGTATGCTGTGTGCATGAAGGCGTGAGTGGAAGTGAAAGTAAGAGACTCGTGTACTCACAGTTTGAGCTGTCAGGTCACTCGGGTCTGGTGCTGTATCACAGGCTCATCTTTTCACTGTTTATCCCACCACAGGACAGACAGAAAGAGAGAGAGAGAGAGAGAGAGAGAGAGCGAGCGAGTGAGAGAGAGATGATGGAGAGGGGGGGTATTTCCTTTTCTCCAGCTCTGTTCACACAAGTACTGAAAAGAGAGGGAGGGAAAAAAGAGAGAGAGAAAGTAGGATGGTTTTCGATGCAATCTGGTTGGCGGTCCTGCTACAAAGCGAGCGTCAGATTCAGTAGTGCTGCTTCTTTGGCGTGCCGCGTGTGTCTTCACACATAGCCGAGAGCCCGGTGCGGTCAGCCACACGCGTCTGGTGTGTGTGTGTATGTGTGTTTACGTTCACACAAGCGGTGGGGGTGTGTGTGTGTTGGGGAGGGTGCTTGGGCTTTCACTCACTGGCTGCGCCTTGCACTGTAAGAACACATCAGAGATGGAGAAAGAGAGAGAGAGAAAGAAACGAGGGTGGGAGGGACGGATGGGGAGGAAGGAGGAGGAGGAGAGACAGAACGCGGAGGTGGAGAGGATGCACTGACAGTTTCACGCGAGCCCTTCTTGGAAGACTCTGACCGCTAACGCAGGCTGACAGGTACTGAACGATAGAGACGAGAGGCAGCTATAGCCCTCTATTCTTTTCCGCCATCGCTCTTTCAATCTGTAATCCGCACTAAATTTAAACCATTTCTCCGACACGATACATACAGGCTCATGCACATTCAGCACTCATATTTCGCCTGCTTGCAGTTAAACTTGATGACTACCAAATACACTTGATGTTTGATTTCCACCATGCACATTTGAATTGGCCTGGAAAAAACATATAACCCAAAAATGCTTCATGAAAGAGTTTCAGCATTCTATTCTGGGAGACGTCTTTAACTGATTAAGGATATAAAGTGTGGAAACTCAATGGCAGCCCTGTGGGCCCCTGAGCGCTCAATGCTGTCAGGGTAGACTACACTCCAATGATTTCAATTAAAAGCTAAATTAGCCATTTGAACTCTGATCTTAGCACTGTGATGTAATTCATGACTTGCTATCAGAGAACGCGTCCCATCAATTACACCTGGTACTACTTTACCTCGTCATTAAGGCTTCAGTGTTAACGTCATCAGTAAAATCAATGGCGCTCTTGTTGCTGCGGTAATTGTTGCACAGTTTGTTGTATATTCAAACAATTTTTATGTTTTCACTAGTTATATACTGATAGATACATAATAATATTATATAATGTTTGGAAGTTTGGTGTCTGTAAAAAAATAGATATATAATCGGTAAAAAAAAGTACATATATTTTAAGTATGTGAATATATATGTAAATACATAAATACAAATATTTTTAGAATACATACTATACGTGTGTGCATTTATATATACTACATAATAAATATATACAGAACGCACACATATCATGAACATCTCTTTCACAGAGGCTGCATTTATTTGATCAGAAATCATTAAAATCAGTAATATTATGAAACATTATTAACATTTTAAATCATTATTTTCTATTTTAATATATTTTAAATGTACACTGTGTTGGCAAAGATTGATTTTCAGCAGCCAATATTCCAGTCTTCAGTGTCACATGATGCTTCAAAAATCATTCTAATATGCCAATTTGATCGATTTAATGCATTTAAAATTAATCTTTCTGAATTTTAACTTACAATAGATAATAATATATTCAATTAAATTTTTTTATCAATTTAATCTATAATCATTCATGTACTAAAATACTGTGACTTTGAAAGCATTTTAAAAATAAATAGCATTTTATTTGAAAAAAATTGTGTAAATTAGCTCTTGATGAGCAGCTCAGAATATTTTTGGAATATCTAGAAGTTTTAGATAGACAAAAATTTGAACGCACAGTTTTACTATCTTGCACACATTTCAATAAACAAAACCGCACCAGGTGCAAGAAAGCATCTGAATGGTCCTTATATTCTTGTTTATTTGGTGAAAACACAGGAGCAGTCAGGCCCACACACATACACACACAATAAAGCCCCTGTGTCTTCACTCATCCACAGTGTGGATTCCCAGCAGTCACTAATCATATCCTGTTAACACTGTGGGTCTGAAATGGATCCCAAAGCAGCGGCCTGCCCAACGTGCCACTAAACTGGGATTTCCCCACTCATGGCTGCCCTTCTCTCAGCCCCATCACCGGCACTCAGCACCTCCATTAACAGGTTCACGCAGGTGCCCTCAGCTTCAACCGCACCGCTACACAAAGAATAACAATAGCCGACATTATAGAGAGAATAATGGCATTAATAGCAGACTGCAGCCTCTCTCTTTGCTAATTGGCTTGTCTGCTAGCAGCCTCCACTCCAAGGGTCATGGGATTTTGTGGGTGGCATCTGTAAATAGCTAATCAGCTCCCCAGGCGCTCGCTACACTTCAGAAAGTATTTCTTTTGAATTCGTAATAATAACGGGAGGAGGACTGTCGGGGAGGGGGCTGGGGGGGACCGTGCGGGGGGGGGCGGTGGATGGTATGGGGGGGGGTTGTTGGATAACGACGTATGGCTAAGATAACTGCCAGAGACAACAGAGGCGAAAAATAAATAATGAAGCGCCGATTGTTATTCCTGCGCAGCCAACAGAAGCTGTTTGAAGTGCAGACTCGCCTTTATCTTGTCACACTGGAAGAAGAAGAAGAAGAAAAAAACCATTGCCAGCCCAGACGCAATAAAGATGTCTTTGACGCTTTTGGAGAATGACTAACAAGATTTGAGGTGTGAGGGGGGTGAAGTGGGGTAAACTAACATGGCTGCTGAAAACGTAAGAGAATGCAGTGATCAGGTATGCAGAAGTGATTCGTAAGACACTTACGGTTCCTGATAATGTCAAGCTGCCGATACAACAGGAAGGGACAGGCCACTATCGGCTGAGCTGACGTTGTAAAGGGAAAAATCTGAAAGAGACAGACAAAGATAATATGACGATGTATATTGGCTGTTAGGCTGTAATTCGTAAGGGTTAAAAGTCAATAGCATTTGATATATGGTGTAAGACTATGTTGAGTTATTATAGTAAAATACAACCATAAAGATAATAATAATGCCTGTTACTTAAAGTAGATGCTTACTATAATACAATAAAATATAAAATAAACTTAACTTTATTATATTTTAATTTCTAGCAATTCTCCTTTACATTTAGTTTCATTTGATGTATTAAAATAACAAACTGAAATAAAAATTAATAACAACTACATGGATATATTAAAAAACAAAACCAACGTAAAAATATAACCCAAAACATAAATTAATTTAAATTGAATTGATCCGAATTAATCAATATTTTACATTTTTCAATATTTTTTTAAAAGTCTAAATATTATTAAAAGCCCTAGAAATATTTAAATGATACTAAAATGAGAAGGATTACCACTAAATTTATTTTCATCCCTACTTCTCTTGAAGAAGAAAAGACAAAAATCTGAGATAAAGTGAGGATTTTAGTGTGAAAAAAACAAGAACTTTTTTTCATCTTTTCAAATTAAAAAAGAATTATGCACATTTCTGCATTTAAATGCTCCAACAATTGGCTCCCAAATGCTGTTAATTGAGCTTAATTTGTATTGAACACACATTCCCCAAGGCTTAAGCTAGTCCCAGACTAAATTTCATGTTTGAGCTGTCTCAGATGAAAATATCTTGCTCTGACATA
The DNA here is from genome assembly GCA_032359435.1 of Enteromius unitaeniatus. Lineage (NCBI taxonomy): Eukaryota > Metazoa > Chordata > Actinopteri > Cypriniformes > Cyprinidae > Enteromius > Enteromius unitaeniatus. The sequence continues at coordinate 12,238,186 of JAUMHI010000053.1, read as the reverse complement.
TCTTAAAACATGTCAGTGTCATTGTTCTGTGTTAAGATGCACACCTGTAATATTTTCTAATAAGGCATTTTTGCAAAAAGTTGCTTAAATATCTTAATTTAACTAAACCTAGTCCTGGCTTAAGCTAAGCCCCGTTTGTGAAACTGGGCCATTATTTCTTTAACAGATTCTTGGCTATCTTTCTAGAATGAAAATGCTGAATATGCCCAAAAATCCTCCTAAAAATTCACAATCCAGTTATCATGAGGATAGACCAATTTTTAAACTCCTAGGGCTGCTGTCTTTCTCTGTTCCATCCTCACTTTTGACGTGTGTGTGTGTGTATGTGAGAGACAGAGACAGAGAGTGTGTGTGACTCACAACCAGTCACCTCCTCAAACTGATCGCTCTACGGCTCTATGCTTCCCTGAACACCACCACATTATACTGCTACAACGCTCTCACAATCACTGCAATTAAGCCTGGGCGAATCACACCATGCCTCTGCAGCTCAGACCTCCAGCACACAGACAGTTCAGTAGCCAATGACATTATACACGACTAAGAGTGTTACAACATTGTACAAAACATTAACACTTTTCTGTAAAAGTTTTGTGATGTTAGCTTGAAGTGATGTACTGATTTATGATCTGCTCAATTCCAAACTATCTTGCTATTACAAAAAAAAATAAAAAAAATTAGGTAATAAGAGCATGGTCCTCATTTACTGAACATGCACACACACCTGGCATACTTTAAATTTCTATTCCTGAATTTGAATTGAGGTAGTTTATACTTAAATTACTATACATCTAATTAAAATGCAAACAAATAATAATTTAGCAAAATTTGCAAAATGCTAAATTTTTATAAATTTGTATGCATACATACAGTGTGTAAAAGCAGCAACAATAATATTATTCATATATAAAATTACAATTAATATTATTAAATCATGTATATAATTTATTAAATATTTGTATATATTATTATTATAAATTATTTATATTAAATCGTTTAAGTAGTAAATGTGTAATAGCAATGTAATATATTATTAATTTTATTTATTTATTTATTTTTAACTGTTTTTGGTCAACTTGACTGGATCTTGCTGTGAAATCAGTAGAAAAAGTCCATGTAGTTCTTGCTGTGCACAAAAATATGTAACTTGTGTATAATTATTATTTACTGACGCCTAATACAAATACAGAGCTACAAATGCATCACGCAGTTTCAATTTTGTAAATGTAAATGATTCAGTTCATGAAATCTTTGACTGCGTGCTTATCTCAGCCACTTGAGACACTTTTGAAACTCAAGAGGAGACACTTGTGGTTTGCAAGCTGCAAAAGATTTCCTTTTAACTGCATCTCATTGTTAGGATAAAAACTGCTACGTTACGAGTTACCACAAGAATCACATCAGCACTTCAAAAACATGTCAAGGAACTAGTCTCTGAACATTTTCAACATTCTGATTCTCAAATATGTTTATAGGCAATCTGTAATATTAATGGCAGAAAACAAAGCTTAAACATACTCTACCCGTTGAGGCTAACAGAAAAACAGCAATAGAAAATAATTTAAAGGCAGAAGTTTGGAAAAAATTGTGTTTACTCGGCACACATTTGTTACAGAAGTGTTGCTGCTGCGCTTCCACAAACTAAATCTTACACCAATTACACACCGCACCACAAAAGACACTTTGTGACCCTGTTGAAATTTGAGCAATCTCTAATATAAATGCCCTCTGTGCAATGTGCATTTTCCCTGTTCTGCTTAATAATCTTTAACTGGCTTCGCACTAAATCAGCACAGAGGTGTGTGTTTCCATGTGTGTTGCTACATGACTGTGTGTGCGCTTATTGTCCCGTGACCCAGAGCCAGTGTGCAACGAGAGGTCCTCTCGCCCTGATGCAGAAAGAGATGCTTCAGCATGGAGGCCCTGATAATATCAGGATAACAAGAGCTAATTAAATTTGGTGTGATCGCTGGAGAGTGAATTATTTATTGAGAGAGCCCGAAATGCTATTTAACTCACAGCAGCTCAGATTTGCTTCGTCCGGCCTGTCTCTGAGCTTTTCTACAAAAGGTGCATGGTGATCCGCACAAAATAAATCATTAATAAAGCATGGAAACTCTTCTCCAGCTGTTAATTATCTTCCTGAGATCCGAAAGCGCTTTTAGAACAAGAACGGTTACTGGCATAAAAACATGTTTTAATATCACTGCCCCCATTTGTCAGGTCACCGCATAGTCATGTGTCTAATTAATGTAGATAATTTGAGATAAACAAGTTGTAATTAATCAGTGACACTAGGTTGCGAGCATGTAAATTAGTATAATTTTTTTCCACATCAAATCAAAGCATTGGCTCTGTGCTACACGGACACTTCAGAACCATTATTTACCTGTAATATTTATGTCAGGCAATATGGGGACATTTCACCTCACATTTGTATGAGCAGGTAATGTTCTCGCCCCAAAGATTAAGACCATCAATCTGTCAAGGACAATGAAAGCCTTTATTACTTCCTTAATTGTATTCAAAGGATAATTTCATTGATGACCTGTGCAGCTTATTGATGAAGCAGGGTAATCTAAATCCCTATAAGCACACTGCAGGTGCATTGATGAAAAAGTTGGCCTTGATGGGGGCGCAAGAAAACTCCCCTCTCCCCGCATTATCACAGTACGCAGCTCTAATGAATACAAAGTGAACAGCACATCAGCTAGGATAAGAGCTCTTCTGTCCAGATTAATGAAATCTATTTTACACAAAGGGTCATTAGGATTTAAAAAAAGAAGAGTGGAGAGCTCTTACTGGAGCTGGTGTGAGATGAAGCTGTTGCAGTTTAAAGAAAATATGTCAGTATGTTGCTCTTTTTTGTGTTGTCACAGACAAGATAAGAAAAGTTTTACAGTAAAGTAAGACTTACAAAAAGATTTAGTACCATGTGTAATTGTATAAAAAATATAGATTTGGAACTGGGTTGACCGAGGGTGCCATGGCATGCCTAAATGGGCCTGGAGGTTGTGCAAGGAGTCTAAGGCCACAGCCGAAATCTTCAGAAGTGGTGCAGACACTGGTGGAACCTCAAGGGCGTGATCGGCCGGAGCTGTTTCGGTCGAGGCTTTGAGGTGACAGTACCGGCAGGTGCGGTATTGGGTGACGGGTGGATGTCCTGTATAGTTTGGACAGTTGCCCTCACTGATCTTACAGGTGGGTCTGACAGGCTAGATGCCAGCTGTCCTCTTTCGAGGAAGGACGTAATGCTGGTGGCAGTTTTGTGTGGAAGGTTTGGGGTGCTGTGCTGTGACTCTGGCTGAGGTTGAACTGCCATCTTGTCTGCCAACTCTGATTGAAATCAGGCCACCATCTTGTGAAGTGGTTCAGGCGTGGCAGCCATATTGTGCAGCGGCTCGGGGGCGGCAACCACCTTGTCTGCTGACTCTGGCAAGGGTATGGTAACCATCTTGTCTGTGCCATCTTGTTGGATCTGGCTCTGGCAGGGTGGCCATCTTGTCTGCTGACTTCGGCTGAGGCAGGCCGGCCATCGTGTGTAGAGGTTCAGATGTGTCAGCCATCTGTTGCAAAGGTTCAGATGTGTCACAATCGCGTTCCTCTTTCCTTGATTCCCCGGGTAGACGAGGGGTCCACGCATAACAGAGCAAAATCTAGGAACTCTTCAAGTGAAGAGCGTGGTGCCTTGTGTCTCAGCTGTGAGCGTAGAGGTTGGTTCACACCATTGCAGTAAATCTTGAATAAGATGAGCTCTGGAAGATCTGAATTCTCAGCGATATATAGAAGGTCCCGGACATTATCTTCCAGAGAGTGAGAGTCCTGTTTGAGTGCAAACAGTATCTCAGTAGGGGTTATACCTGGTTGTAGACTAAGAAAGCTGCTGGATCCTGTATTGGTGAGGTCTTCTGTAACAAGGGAGACGGGGAGGTGCGGATCCATGTGCAGTTTTTATTATTGGATTGTCATACAGACAGAGTCAGAAACACAGGCAAAATGGGAACAATGTGGGTTAGGCAAAATCTTGATCAATAAACTAGGCAATGGTCAGGGTAGGCAGTGAACAATCAATATCCAGAAAAGCAATCCAAGGTCAAAACACTCAGAAAAGAAACCCAGGGAAATTCTAAATCTTGTGTTTGAACTGTTGTAAATGTGCCAGTTAAATAGTGGGTGTGGTGATGAAAAACAGCTGTGGGTGATAATTACTGAATGTGAACAGGTGTGGGTGTGCAGTGCATGATGGGATGTTGAGTCCAGGGGAGGTGAAGTGATGCAAGTGCCCTCAAGCTCCACAAGAGGCCACTCATAACATAATTTTACAGTATAAAACTGTAATTTACAAATGAGAAAATCTGTAAATTCAATAACACACACTGCTATTAAAACCTGTTTTGTACCTTTAACATGTTGACAACCACCATAATAATAGTGGTAAAAGAGAAAGCCACATGAAGACTCAAAACTCATCACAAATAGCCTATATATATAACTAATATATATAAGGGTGCACAGAGTCAGTAAGACACTTGACCGTTAAATAATGCAATAAATATTCATTAAACAACAGAAGATGTGGCATAAACCCCAAATTTACATAACTGATAACAAAAAAACTATTAAAAAAGATGATTATTTAAGCAAAATACTTTCAAACGTTTAGTGTCGCAGGGAATTCTGGGAATATCAGTTTACAGTTGTTGTTTTTTTTTTTTTACTGTAAATGAAACATTGATTTGTTTACTTCTAAAAACTGTACAATTACCTGCATTTTACTGTGACATCTAACCAGACACTTCATGTAATTTTAGTCTTTCCCTTTATATAATACGGGAACTTACAGTCAATAGTTTTTCCCGTAACGTTTTTACAAGATTTTACAGTAAAAATTACGCATATATTTTACAGTGTGGCACACAGGAAATATCTTTCAAATGCTATATAAAAATATTGTAGAACTGCTCCATCCACTTGTGCGGTTAAATAATAGTCGTAGCTCATACAAAGCATTCAACCTTCAGCCTGCAATTTATTTACAGTGTAAGTGCTGTTTTCCTGAAATACTTTTTGCTAGATGACTGTAGCCTAGACAGGGCTTTGGGGGTGGAATCTGCTTAATTTGACATGGATGGATGTGTGCTTTTTATTTCTGAGAATTACTCAGTGTTCAAGCCAAGCAGTATATTTTTAAATATTAAAGTCTGCAAAGATTCACAGAAATCACAACTATAAGTGCATAAGATGCACTGATACTGATTTATTCAATGTCATCAAGTTATTTTAAGTGTTAATTAAGGCTCTCAGATCTCAGAAATCACGTAACACAAGCCAAGAGGTAGATATCAAGTCACACTATTAGTACATAATAACTATAATAGTCAGACTTTTTCATTTATTAAATCAACATTCGTAATTTATAATTTACCAAAAGGTTCATAACATTATCTGAATGAATTCTAACAATCCATTTTAGTCCAGAGTTGAATCATTGTTAAAAATAAATTTCTCAACAAACAATCAAATGAAGAAGAATATGGAGAAATATTTTTGAGGGAACTTAAAGATAGTCACTTTTATTATTATTATTTTAATTATTTGATTTTATCTTAAAAGAAACACACGTAATTAAAAAATACTGTTTATTAAATTTAAAAATTCTTCTAGAAATTGTTGGAGGTTTATAAATCTGTTGTTTGCACTTCTGACGCACATCCCGATAAACAAAATGTTGTGTAAAAGGTGGTCAGGTACAGTTTAAATTCTTTACAGCATACGGATTCCCGAAAAAGCATTTATTTATGGCAAACATACACATTTTAAAACTGAAGACATTTCCCCTTTGCTTCCCCACCACATTTAAACCACTCTAAAGATGTTTAAGATGACTAAGTTTAGCAAGGTTGGGGAGTTAATGCAGAACTGAACCTTCATGAGGAAAGTCTGTGGGCAATCAGTAGACAGAACATTTGATGTGAAAGGCATTAAGATTCAGTGCAATTTGCATAATGCCTTTAGGTCCACCATAGACATTAATTACATTGATAATGCATTCATTTTTCACTTTGCATACCACTCCAGTCGTTAAGCACTTCCCTGTCTTACTCAAAGGTCAGTTTTAATCACCGACTATGCTAAAACAGATGTTTTATTACAGCCCCTCATTATGCTTTGTTCAAATTAGGGTATATGATCACTGAGAACTCATTCAGCTCTGCCCGGCCCATCTCATAACCTTGACTGAAGGATGTTCTCACCTGTCAACCGAGAATGTCTAAGCTATTTTTTTAGTATGCAGTAAGCATGCTTGGGTTTATTTTATTTTCTGACACACACATTGTGTAATAACCAAGCCGCTTTGTGTCACAAACAAGTGTGCAATTGCAAAAATAAAAATCGAATTTAACTGAAATAAATTAAAAGTAAACTACAGTCTCTTAGCTTAATGAAAAGAACAACAGGTGTGCTAAATATTATAAGACTTTTGCAGACTTAGTGATGCTCAAAAGTGGTTTGGTTTTTCACGTCGGAAGGAATCATTGCGGTACGGGTTACTGAGTGCGACAACTTCTGTATAACTACATCAAAAGTACGAATGCGCTAAAAGTGCTTTGCTGTAATGTCTATTTCACATGAGGATGGTGTGACAAAGAGAGTCGGTCCAAAATTGCACCACCAGTCATTTTCATTAACAACCTCGTTTTAATTAAACATTGATTACCTGCTAATTAGTCTAATGATCGTCCCCAGATGAGGGAGACCAGGTACAGAAAGTGACAGAGGAGAAAAATGAAGGATCTGAAGCAAATGAAAATTGTATTTGAGATCCCCGAGGGCTCACTGTTTTGTGATTATTTTTGCTTTTATAAATGAGGCCTTCACCATGCATTTCTCTAATTTATGTTTGTCTGATGGCTCCCATATGACTGATGCATAGAAGATTGAGTATGTGCACATTTTCATCAAATTTGGGAAATTTCCTGCCACTGGAAAGCAATAAATAAATTCAAAAAAAGCCTGTGTCTGGCACACATGCAAATTAATCTCCATTGTGATAACAGAGAAATGTGGTAGTTGGGGCAAAGCTACTTCGCAGCCCGTAATAGCTCTGCATCGAACATCCCGCAGCGGAAATCTCGAAACCAGACCTCTGGATTTATCAGGTACATCCTCCATCTCCTCAGAACAATCACGCTTCTTCATCACTCCAGGCAACGGTTTACATCATGGTGTGCACATGGCAATAACAGCGCGAGAGAAGGTGAAAACCCCAGCCGATCCTCATTTCTCATTCTGTCTCGTTCACCTTTACCTATTTATCAGCAAACTGACAACAACGCTTTCAAAGTTGCGTAAATAGCGAGAGAAACTCTGTGACGTGTGTCCCTATAAGCGCAGCCTAAACCGTGGCTTGCGTCTGCTGTTGTGCGCAGTGTGGGGCTCGCTCATAAATAAAATAAATAAATAAGCCGGTGGATGAATAAATAAATGTTTTTGCGAAAGCCCCGTGATGAATAATGAATGTGTCATTCTTCGCTCCATTATTCTTGTTTGCTTTGATACAGGCTTTCTTGTTTCTCAGTCACAAGAATATTTCATCGCATCAAATACCCCTCCAGTGCTGACTGTCAGCATTAATGCACAAGTGTATGATTTAAATGTTTTATACTGCCTTTGTTCTCCACCATAGTTGATTCATTAGATAACCCACAACTGCCAGACCTTAAAGACCCAGTTCAAATAAAAAGCATAAAAAGGAGAACTGCAGGCCGACAAAACGGTGGTTTAATTAAGGCAAACTGAGCTAATGATATTGACAGCGGTGATCTGGAAAGTGAAGGGGAAAAAGTACAAAATCTTCACCATTAATATATGGGTTGTTTACCTACAAAAAACTAAAATGGTCATAATTTGCACACCCTCGTGCCGTTTCAAAGCTGGATGATTTATTTATGGATGCAAAAAGGAAAATGTTTCTTGGCATTCCAACCACTTTAGTACGCGCAATAAACAGGAGCCTTTTAAGCTTTAAAACAAATGTAATTGCCTTTCAAAAAATACAGAAATTTAAAATGTTATTCACTGACAATCTTGACATATGCACTATTTCTGCTAAGCACGTTCATAAGTAGTTCATTAGAGACATGAAGATATCTGATGCATGCATGAATGATTCTTTTCAATGAATCAATTAGGACATATATTCATAAGAATTAATTCACAAATTAGACAAAGCCAGTTTTCAAGTTCAATCCACGAACTTTAAGATTCAGTCACAATAGCTACAATCTCTTCTGAAGAGAATGATTATCAGAGAAAAAGACTTCTAATACAAATCACAATAAAATCAGTAATTGGGATAGTTCACCAAAAAATCCAAATTCTCATAATTTGCACAAACCTAACACCCTTTTAAATCTGTATGACTTATTTTTTCGTTGTAACACAAAAAGAGAAATTTTGATTAGCATGCTGGTCACTTTCGTGCATGCAATTACAACGAAAGGGGCCTGAAGCTTCTTAGCTTCAAAATGGATACAAATGCAAATGCCATAACATAGGCATCCTATGAGAAAAAAGACTGACTTTTAAATTGTTATTCATGAGTTCTTAAGTAGTTGAGTTCATAAGTTCATAAGTAGTTAAGTTCATCAGGAGCTGATTAGAGAAGCAGTGCTGTCTGAACAAATTATTTGAGTTGTATCTTTTCAATGAATCACTTTTGTGGAGTGGAAACTCTCCACTTTTTTTTTTAAATAGTCTAATTGTCGATATCCCCTAGAGTTTTTAACCACTATAACTGAATCTTTTAGTTAGCAGACTGAACTTGAGAATTTTTTTTGTTTTAATTTGTGAATTAACCATTCTACTACCTTAAAGGAACACTCTTAGTCCTCCAGAACTAAACAGTTGAGTTTACCATTTTTGAATCCATATAGGTGATCTCCAGGTCTGGTGGTAGCATTGTTAGCTTAGCTTAGCATACATCACTGATTCTGATTAAACCATTAGCATCTTGCTCAAAAACGACCAAAGAGTTTTGATAACTTTTCTACTTAAATCTTGACTTTTCTGTAGTTGCATTGTATACTTAGCCTGGCTTCCACGACTATAAAGCTCATAGGAGCTTAGTCTGGCCAAGCTACTTTACTGGGCTTATCCTGCATCCATCAGATGCTTCTGTATACTACTGGATGAATCTACAACCAATCAGACCACTCATTCCGATGACATACAGTATGCGTATACCGAACTTGAAGACGCCATAACCAATTGTAGCTAGCTTCATTAAAGTAGTAGGAAAATGTCTTTACTTACTTTCATTACTTCTGCTCCGTTTTCAAAGAAAACCTATCATGAAAATTTCTCAAAACAGCTGCAATAGCAAAGTCGAACGATTGTTGCTGCTCGGTACACGCCATGTTTAAAAGCTAGTATAGTCGCAGAACTGCTGCATCATCGCATTACACCCGCCTCAGCTCGTTTCTCATTGGTTCCCACTTTTTTGGGAATCTGAAATGCTCTAAAACGGCAGCTTGGCCAGACTAACTTTGCTTGCGAATTGAATGTAGCATCAAAGGAAGTATGGGCGGGCCCAGGCTATCGTGTACTAAAATCAACGAAAAATAAAAAGTTGCAATTTTCTAGGCCGATATGGCTAGGAACTATACTCTCATTCCGGTGTATTAATCAAGTAACTTTGCTGGTGTACCATGTATGCAGCGGGCGCAATGATATTATGCAGCAACTGAAAAAGCTGGGGATTATTTTCAGGTGCTGCGTAATATCATTGTGCCTGCTGCACTGATGGCACCCATGATTGGATGTAAATAGGAAAATTATCAAAACTCTTTGGTGATTTTTTTGGAGTGAGAAGCTGATGGTCTAATCCGATTCAATGATCTATACTAAGCTAAGCTAAAAGTGCTACCACAAGACCTGGAGATCGCCTATATGGATTCAAAAATGGTAAACCCAACTGTTTAATTCTGGAGGACTAAGAGTGTTCCTTTAAGGTAGTTAAGAATGGTTAATTCACAAATTAAAAAAAAAAATTCTCAAGTTCAGTCTGCTAACTAAAAGATTCAGTTATAGTGGTCAAAAATGGTAAACCCAACTGTTTAATTCTGGAGGAGTTGGACAATTATTTTCAAAAAAAGTGTGTTCCTTTAAAGAGTGTTCCTTTAAGGTAGTTCAGAATGATTCATTCACAAAATAGGCAAAACGAATTCTCAAGTTCAGTCCACCAACTAAACGATTCAGTTTTAGTTGAAGTCGAGGAGTCGAGGGGGCGTATGGATTCATGTGCAAGCTGATTTATTGGAAAAACACAGAGTACAGAAAGACAGGGTAGTTCACCGGCGATCATACACATCAGATGAGAGGAAAAAGAGTGGTCAGAGTTCGTAGTGTTAGTCGGGTGATGGGCAGAATCCAAAGGCCGAGAACAATAATCCAGTACAGGCGAGGTCTGTAACAATAATGCAGAACAGGAAAACTCTGGGAAAACAAAGAACGCAAACAGGGAAACACTCCAAACCACACTCCAAAAGAAAAAAACGCAATAGACAAAGACAGACTGGGGTTTAAAGACAGGACAGGCAGAGACAGGAATGAAACACTATGGTAACAGACGAGGGGGCGGAGACAAGAGTTCATTGACATGAGTCCATGAATCACAACAGACACAAAACACAGAGTAAATCTGGCGCTGGAGTGCCAACCAGTGAGATGGGCTGGCAACTCCAGCTTGATCGTAACAATAGTGGTTAAAAACTCTCATTAAAAGAAAGATCATCTAGAAAAGGAACATACAATTCTGACACAAAACTATCATATAGCTTCAAAATAATTTAGGTAACAATAAATATAGTGCATGAAGGATGGTGCTTTTGCATACTTTTCCTCCACTGTTGAAATTTCTGTACATAGAACAAAAACAACTGAAAAAATTATACATTATTAAAAAGGAATGCTTCACATAATCACAGCTTGTTTCTACTTGTGAAAATCAGTTGCTATCAATAACCATTAAACTAGATTTAAGAAAATGAATTTATGGTTAATAGGTACACCATTCTAAGTTGAACTACTGTGTCACCCACTGACCCATTAGCTGGCATAATGAGACACCAGCTGATATTAGCAAAGAGCTGCATGTCTGATTGTTGAATATATGTGACTCTTGGTTGATGGGAAAGGCTTTTCTCTTCTGAACTAATGCTTTGCCTGGATCAGAGGTGATTATGAGTTCAGTGGTGCGAACAGCAGTATCAAGATGGGCAATGGAAAGATCGATCTTCGTTTTTATGAAGTTAATTCAATATGGACTATTTAAAGCGACGGGGCGGAGGGAGAAATGAGATTGTATTTGCTGGGTATGGATTTTTGCCATGTGAAAGCTTTGGGTGCAAAAGGGGGGATGGTTTACAAGTCTTGACACTGTTTAAAAGATCTTCACACGTAGAAGGGTAATCACTGTAAATTACTTTTCATTGATTAGTCAATATTTTCAAAGATCATGTTGCTCTCATCCTATTTGAAAGTCTTAACCTATCACTGGCAGTGAAAAGAAACTTGCGCCATGTTCATTTCATAGTCACTTATCCAAGTCCGAGGAGAGGGCACAAGTGCATACGACATTAAAAACACGAGTCTGTCTAAACACTAGGGACCTCAGAATGATTTTCTAACACACTGGTTTTGTTTAAGAACAAATATTTTACAATGGACCCCAACGGACAATCCAAAATAGCACCAAAAATACAAATATAAAATACAAAAAAATTTATATATATATATATATATATATATACATAAAATATTAAACACATAATCATACAACTTTAAATTTTAAATTGAAATGGTACAAAAAAATTAATTCATCCAACATCCATTTCCTCTCATATAATTTCAAAAGAAACAAGTCAATGGGTCTCAAAACCACTTTTTATTTTATTATTTTTTGTAACACAGTTACAAAGTTCTGTACAAAGTTAAATTACAAGTTAAATTAGTACAATTTTGTACTTTTTTGTATCCACATATACTAAAATCTAAAAAATGAACTAATAAATGTTAGCAAAATATTACAAAACTATTATTAATTTAGGCTAAATGGAAATTTTAAAGCAACAGTAAATAAGATTCAGTCATTATTATTTTACCCTCACCATTTTAAAGAGATTATCAACTGCCTTTTTTATTTTGAACTTTTCCCTTGACCTTTTATATGTCAAAAGATGAAAGAAATGTTTGCTTTCATGACCCAAAACAAAGCATAATAAGAAAAAATTGTCAGTGGGGTCCAACGTTTTCCTGCAAAGTCAAGTTTCACTGCAAAAACATGAGCACATTTTATAAGGCACCTTTTGCATTGTTCATACACGTTTGTAACAACATGAGGGTAAACAACTGATGCCAGAATGTTCAATTTTAGGGTGAGCTATCCCTTTAAAAATCAAAACTTGAGCTGTGACCATTTGACAAGCCCTGATCTAACATACATTATGATATATCTAGAGCTCTCATGTTAGCTACATTACTTGAATGACTCCGAACCATGTCCCTGGAATGTCATACAGCAAGTGACAGATTCAGTGCACAGCAACCTCTCTCCATGCCACGGAGGGTCACATGCTCTCTCTGCCCCATCATAAACAGGCAAGGTGATTGATAAACACAGCCGAATGCTGCCAGCGGTCTGCTATGCACCGTGTTCTGCTGTCAGAGTCATTTGTATTCATATTATGTAGATTACTACTCTGAAGTCCTTTAAATACAAGAAGAAAATTTCTTAACCTTCCATGTTAGTCTCTGACCCGTATCGATTCAAATAGACTACATAAAAGTAAATATGAATCACTTGGCCAAGCGGTGAACCTTTTTTGCACCAAGAAGGCGCTTTTGATTTGCGGCTATTTATCTTAATGAGTGCAGTTACTCTGTGAAGGGAACTCTTGTGAAGGCTTGCAGTCATAGAGATACAGCGAATCAATCACTGTCAGACAGACGGGAACCTTCCAGCAGACAGACAGTCTTTGAGTGATGTCGGGCCAGTGGGAAGAGGCTGGGAGCGCTAGAAGCCCAAGGCTTGTTAACAACAGAGAGCAAGTACTGGCCAGACCTTCTCTACCAGACCTTTCGCCCCCATACCGTCGCGATACAGTTCTGGCTAAAACGTGTCACACCGACTATTGTCGTGTGAGCAGATCTGTCTCTTCATCTCAGTGATGTCATGCTGTTCCATTAACTAATAGCTTTGCTGTGGATGACAGGTCTCTCAGAACGAGGTGCCAAGCTCCATGAGACCATTTATGGCATCTTGCCACGCTGATGCAACGTTAACGAACACTATAACAACGCTCGAACCCTTCCCACAAGAGCACAACTTAAAAACAAAATGTTTTATTCACAGATTTTCAAAGTTGTTGCTTTGAAGCTTTAAAGCAAAGACAAACTCATTTTCGCAAAAAGAGCCTCGTCTATCAAAACAAGTTTCTACTAACCTCACTTGCTTATTTAAAAAATGTTTTTATGATTATAATGTCAGATGATAACAGCACAAAACTAATATATTATTCACGGGAATTCATGGCTGTTAGAAATACCAGTGGATTCAAAGTTATCCAGCCATGGAAAGCTGCTGTGTTTTTCTCTCTGTGGAACTTTTAATAGTTTGAAGAATCCGTGGGCTGAAGAAAAAAAAAAACAAAGTCAGAAAACAATAAATAATTAAATAAACTGATAAACAAAAAAATAAACAACGGTTGTCTGAAACAGGCTACTATGAGGAAGGCCGTTTGATAAAAGAGCAGTCTGTGCTTTCCACTTTCAAGTATGTAATATTAGGAAATAGTTTTTTTTTTCCTATGAAAAGCAAATTGAATTTAGAGAAAGGTTTTTTTTTAAATACCTAATAATATTTGTGAATCATTTAAAAAGACATTTTAGGGTAGTTTTAACAACATTTCGCAATACTACGGAAACCTAGGGGAGCAAATCTCAAAATGCAATTAAAAACAAATTAAAGTTATATTACAGTATTCCATTAAAAAAAAAAAAAAAAAAAAAAAAGACTTAAGACCAGAAAGCAAACGCCTAGCATTTGGTGAACAGAGAAAAAGCCATCAACTTTGTTTCACAGCTGTAGAAAAGAGAATCAATCACAGGTGCCAGGATCATTTCAACCTGAGCTCTTTTTTCACACTGAACAAATGTCTCTTGAGTGCACACATGAAGGATGCTTAAAAGTCCAAAGTGAAGCTCATTTATTTGCAGATCAGACATGGAAACAGAATTATAGATGTCTGTTTATATAAACTGACCCTCTTCTGTGTGAAAGAAGTGAAGGATGGACTGATATGGATATCAATAACGTGACAGAAATGCTGGTTATACTGACAGCCAAGAAAACCAGTCCGTTCGTGTAGCCAAGCCGTCTTTTGTGATAACCTTCACAAGCCAGAGCAGAATTAAAGGTGCACTGGATTTCTTGCTAATTAAAAAAGTTTTACACTCAAATGAGATGACTGCTTTCATTTCAGTATCCTAAAAAAGGATGCTATATCTTGCATATTTGAGTTAGTGCACTCTCAGTGAAGTTACTACACTCTCAGAAATAAAAGTACAAAAGCTGTCACTGGGGCAGTACCTTTACAAAAAAATACATGTTTGTACCTAAAGGGTTCATTTTGGTACCATAAAGGTACATATTAGTACTTAAAGGCCCGGTTTCACAGACAGGGCTTAGCCTAAACTAGGATTAGGCCACAGTTCAATTAGGACATTTAGTTATTTTTTATATACATTACTGGCGTGCATCTTAAGACAAAACTAAGGCACTGAGTCGTGTAGGTTTCTTTTAGTTGAAACAGCTCAGATTTACATTTTAGTCTAGTACTAGGGTTAAGCCTTGTATGTGAAACCGGGGGAAAGTGTTCATATTTGAACCTAATAGGTACAAAAGTCCACCTTTTGAAAAAGTACTGCACCAGTGACAGCTTTTGTGCCTTTATTTCTGAGAGTGTAATAATCTAATCGTACAACTATGCGTTTCACATTTAAAATATTTGTATTGTCACAAAATGACAATTGCTTAGCTTAAGCCGGTCTC
This sequence comes from Enteromius unitaeniatus, assembly GCA_032359435.1. Lineage (NCBI taxonomy): Eukaryota > Metazoa > Chordata > Actinopteri > Cypriniformes > Cyprinidae > Enteromius > Enteromius unitaeniatus. The sequence goes on along the minus strand of JAUMHI010000053.1, from coordinate 12,223,074 downwards.
ACACCACAGGAGTTTTAAAATCCTAACCGATTATGAAATCTGGTTGCAGCACACCCATAAGGAGAATCTTTGCAGATTACCTTCCTTCAAAACTTAAACCTGCACACACTACAGGATTTGAACACCGTGACACAACACACACTAAAAGATATTATCAAGATTATCGTGCCAGAGGGAGCGCCTCACGTGATCTTACGCAGCAGATCATCACGTTTACATTAGCTAGCCAGCTAGCAGCTGTACTTACCCGGTAAGTTCAAAACTGAGGTGACTGTTATTCAGACCTTTGTGTAACTACAAAACACCATCTCCACTATGGTTATTGTTAAAGTACTGACCTAATCATATAGCCGTTGTCCCTATTTAAATCCTAAAAATGAAACATGTTTGATATGATCGGGGTCGCCCCTATTAGTGCGCAAACAGATCGGTAGGTGCAAAGTTCCATCGGTGAACGCCTCACATTTTCAGATAATCCACGCCGAACATCGGGACCGATTGAGATACATGACAAGATTTTTGCTCCGATTCTCCGCAAGGGGAAAATCAGGGCTAAATTGGGCTAAAACTCCTGTAGTGCAAGCCCAGCTTTAGGAATAATACAAACATCATAATACGAATAATAAAAAATTTTTGGTTTTAGTATATAGCCTAAAATACACATTTATTTATGCTAAAGGCTCTAAATGGGCGATTTAAACACTTCAGGCATATCAGGCAACTCCTAGCATTAAAGCTTGTAGTGGCTTATAACCAATGCAAAATAAATAAATAAATAGAGTTATAAAAAATATAGCCAGAAAACCAATAATGCAGACAACTACACTTTAATTAACCAACAGGAGCAAACGGAATAAATTGTGCAGCCCTAAGAGTTTAATACATTTCCAAAAATCAATTAAATAACATTAAGTTGTCATTTTTTTGATGTTACATTCTAATTATACAGTGATTTGAGGAAGCAATTATTCTCACTGACCAATTTAAGTGCCCAAATGAACTTATTTTTATTTCACTCCTGTATGCTACTGGGTTCAAGTCAAATGTAGTCATTTTTGAAAATAAATGCATGGATCAGCCATTGAACATAACATACACTTCCTCTGTATTAGATACATCTAACACTACAAGCTATTTCAGCAGATTTTAATTCTTTTAAAAACGTTTATACTAGGACTACAGCCAGATTCCATGCACAAACAGAAACCACCAACAACTTTGTTGGGACTGAATACAAGAATGTCCACAGGCGATATAGAAGAGAATGAACAAAAAGACAAAGAAACAGCTTCTGTGTGAAACAGCAAGAGCAAAAACCACTTGGAATAAAAGTCAGCAAAAAGCACTGCATGCTTCTTTTAACACTTTAAAACAATGGCTGAACAATCAAGATATTGAAGAAAGAAGAAAACATCTAATGCAGAGTTTAACCTTAACACAATGTATTATTATAGTAAATGGAAGGACAGTAAAATGGGCTTATATCGCGTTTCCCTCAGCACTCGGGCCAATCAGTTAGTGCTTAAGACGGGAACAGTTCAAGGCACCTGATTAATCTTTCCCTTCCTTTTCGAAAAACGAGTGACCCTGCAAGGTCACCGGACAAATGTGCCTGAAACAGAGCTGGGACTCCCATTGGAGATCTCAAAACACTTTTCAAATTGGAGTCCGGCGCTGCGTTGACACACTGCTTCATCCCAATGACGCCCAGAATGTCTATTATTGGTGGCCTGGCCGTTAAATGAGCAGAAGGTGGATGACCTCTGTGATCTAATAAGCTGGTGTCACAGTTAAAAAGTCTAGTGTGGCCCAGCTCAGGGACAGACGCTTCCCTGAAGGACAGTTACACAGTAATTTGATGCATCGTCTGCCTCTGGTCCTGGTCAATCAACCCGACTGGAGATGCAGTTGGCGATATCCTGTAGAGGATTGAGCCTCAAAAATCAAAAAACGATCTCTTGCAGACCGATATGACCGAGAGGGCTTTGAAGCAGGTTCTTTTACTCCATTGACCTGGCAAAATAATGCAACCAAGACTAAATATGGCACCTCTTGGATTGGGCTGCATTTGTATGCTTAACTACCTTCTAAAGTAATCAACACAACAATTTATATATGCAGTTTCATGTTTCTTTAAGAAAATATCTGCTATGTAAACAAAAGGCCTGCATCTTCCCCAAAAGTTATTCTGATCAGTTCTATGTCTGACACACAACATTTTGATTCACATGCAACAAACGAAAGAACTCTGCTTACAGAATTGCGTGTTTGCACAACCCTGTCCTCTATTTACCCAGACAAAAAGCTGATGTTTTAAAGTGATATCAACAGAGCACTGTCTTTTGTTGTCATCAAGAAAAATGATGCCTCCGTGTGAGAATTCCACCGAGGCTTATTCATATCTCGTGGAGCTAGCGCTACTGCACAATAAACGTTTATTAATAACTTCAGAGCGCACTGCAGTGATGACTTTTAAACTCCTTGAAGACTTTTTTTTCTTTTTTGTCAAAATGGAAGAACTTAGTAGCTCCTGTTGACATTCCTCCCAGCTTTAAATATGCAATTACTTATACTTATCAATATAAAAGGAAAACTGCGCAACGGGTTTAAAAACTACCAGATAAAGGGATAAGAAATCTTTAAGGAAGAAACTATGATCTCTGCATTTACACTAGGGATGTCAACGATTAATCGTTAAACATGCAATCGATTAAAGCTATCATGGTCGATTAATCAGTTTCCTTTTGGGGTGCGTGCAGCTCCTGCGCAAAACACGCACACACAGCTGTGACGGTGGAGGGGCTGAATCTTACACAAAAATAATTTACTAATGTACAAACTATGCATTTAATATGATCCAAACTTTAAACCTACATTAAAACAGATACAACACAGTGATTTTGTATTGAAGTGTAGTAATAAGTCATGTCATGTTTGTAGGCACTTTACTTTAACAGGGCTGCCGACGCAAACAGCACAGATGGATTCACTCCTAAAACTTGTTCATTCATTCCTACGACATTCATTTGTGGCTATGGACAATGTTTCATGAACTTTTCCTGAGAACACCCTTGATTTAACTTATACGAGGGAACAAGTTTAAGTGATAGTAACAAATTATTATTTTTTAATTCCCCCGCATTTACCACATTATGTGAAAACAATGATTAAAAATGAATAACAATAAAATAAACCTGCGAATCTAGAGAGTGAGACAGAGGATTTTGAGAAAAAAAAAAAATCAAATATTAAATTCGTGACCATTCAGCAAAACAGCGCTCTCTGAATGTTATCAAATGATCATAATCACATCTATTCATTTTATTATGCTGGTACTTTATGCTGGTTTATTTAGACTAAAAAAGCCTTTCATTTGGGTGAGGAAGCTGGCATTTGGAGAAATATTTGCACATGCCGTCATGCCGTTGACTATATGCCCCTACAATAGATGCCCAGATACATCCTGCAGTATGAAGGTTAACGATTAATTGATTAATTGATTGTTAATTTAAACGCCGATCGATTGTGGCAATTATCAAAAATTGGCATCCCTAATTGACACAAATTTGGCAGAAAAAGAAAGAATGCATCTTGCCCAATATTATATCTGCAATCATATAAATGAATTGCAATGCATCGCAGAATGTACATAAACATCAGATTGAATTTGGCTCTAAAGCAATCCACTTTGTATATTAACAAAATGACAAGACACTGAAGTTACAAGCAAATACCTATATAAATTAGGGCCGGGAAGATATCAATAAACATCCCACTTTTGATTCATAAGCTCTCAGTTCAATTTAACTGATTTATGTAGATGTATTTCATTTAAAATGTAGATTTTGCTTGCATTTGAAAGAAATTCCCTCTCCGCTATTACTGTGAATTATACAGGGAATGTTCTAACTTCATTATGGAAATATTAAATTAAAGAAATCAAAACAAAACAAACAAGGCCCAAATTATGCAGTTTGCCATATATCTAACAAAAAATGAAAATAAAAACAAGCAAAACTTAAAGCATATAAAGTAACCTTTAAATTGCATTTCTTGTGAAAAGCTAATTCATATGTTAAATTAAAAAATAAAATTAATATAAATGATAAACTCAGCAGTTTATAACAGTTTGCTTAAAGTTTTAATAATCAAAAGAAATTATTCAAATGACTTCATATTTTATTAATCAGCAATAGGCTAAATGTATTTTCCCAGTCCTAACATGCATTTAAAATGATAATAAACTTTTTTTGACTACTCATGCCACATGTGAAACAAAGTTCAAAGTACAAACGGGAAAAAAAGCAGCATAGTTTTTTTTACCCATTCATACGGTCTGAAATATATCTTTTTCAGTGTTATGGCTGACTGGGTGCACATCTGTCCACATCTGTTTAAACAATACCTAAACTAGGTTCTTTGTTCGCCTTTCTGTTTTACATATCGTTTAACACTGCATGACTTTCACTATGACTAAAGACATTGCATGATGCCAGTTTCATGATGCACAGTGCCACATTCACCCTTAGGACAGAAAGAAGAAGTTAAGTATGAAGGGCAGAGCATGAGGGGACGCAGTGCGGCTGGGGGTTGTGAAATCTACTGATTAAAAAGAAGGGAAAAAAAAACTGACTTTGGCTGGAGGTTACTTTTAGATCGCCCCAAGCAATTGTTCCAAAAGCTGTGTTTTTTTCCTCTAAAAACACCCTTGAGATGAGCACCGGAAAGGTTAGGGTGTTAAAACGGCCAGTATTAATGGCAACTCTGCTAAACTAAAACAGATTCTCAGGGTTACAACCTCCCTCAGTGGTCATGGAGTGGAATGCTTGAGTAAAATGTGTGACTTCGGCCCCCTGTCTCTTCAAACGCCGTGTTTGTGGCCTCCTCAAGGTGAGCGTTGCCAAAGTCTGACAAAAATACACTCATCACTAACCATTTTATGAGATTTTCTGGGACCTGTCACATTCCTTTGGAACTTTTTCTTTCTGTCTTTGTTTCCTCAACACTTTTTTTTTGTCCTTTTTGAGTCGTAAATTGTTTTTTGGTGAATTGCTTCTCCTTGGGCTTGTCATTGTGCTTTTCATTAAAGGAAACTTGTTGGAAAGTTTCTGTTGAAGGACACTCATGGTGTCTGATGTTGTTTTGAGCTTGCATGGATAGTTATAGAAGTGCATTTCCACAGGGAGCTGAAATAAAAAGTGTGCTTCTTTCCTCTTCGTGTTTCAGCAGCCTGAATTCTCTACAATAACACACAAGACTGCACCAGCAGATGATCTGCATGTCAACTTGATTACATTTTTAAGAAAATTATTTTCATATAATTATTAACCAATAGCACATGTCAAGACTGCTGAAAAAGTTCAAATAAAAAAGACATTATTTTGGTAGATCTCACGCCAGAATGTAGTTTAACTTTTTAATATTCTCAGATCGCAGTTATACTTCAGTGAGCTTCTATTAAGCCCACTCAACTCTAATTTTAATATGGATTATAAATACAGATGATGTTGGCTCTTCAATGTACCATAATATCCAATAATAGATACATAAAAAGTAGCATAATCCCAAATACTCACTCTTTTGTTCACAGTCTTTGCTGTTTTTTATTACATTATTATTATTACTATTATTATTATTATTTATAGGAAAGGCCTTAAATTTCCTAAAAATGCTTTACTAAAATCACTCAGTATGGATGCAAGCCCCTTAATCTAATACCGAATGGAGTCAATTTTCAACATCAAATTTTGTCTTATTACCCGCTGGCTTTCAATACACTCATATCTACCGCATAATAACAGCTTCTCAATGATACAGAAAGAAAAATGTTGGGTAGCTCATGATAGAGTCTATTGAATCCACTTGTTATTCAGCTTAATTTATACAATTCTGATCACATCACAACCCAAAATGAGAGTTATTGTAATGTTGCATTAGATGTCTATATTGTCAAAAACTGCAAATATGCAAACACATAAACCCCCTATGTAGTGTGCAATTTCAGAGCCACAAGTTGGCACCTAAAATCTTTGTTAAAACCACAAATATAAAGTCTAACCGAATCACGTCTCAAGTCTCCAAACCTGATTCTGCCTGACATGTCATAGGTCTTCACAGGCTTTTCTTAGTGTGATTTTTATGATGCAGTTGTGCTACCAGATTCACAAAAAAAAAAAAAAAAAAAAAAAAATTGCACACTAGAAATTAACGAGTGAGCTCTTGGACAAATATAAAAAGCTCTTATCCTTCAGAACAAAGGGACTAATGGCACCACGCAAAAAGAAACAGCGAGATTAGCCTTTTCTTCAACTCTTCTCTCAAAAAAAGGGGGAAAAAAACAAGTCTGCTAACATCCTGCCATCAACAACCATTTTTACTGCAGCTCAACATCAACACGGCCTCAGAATCGGGACGTGGCCATGTGCGAGATCTCACTGTCCATTTTAATATTCCGAGCAGAGTGAGAAACAGACAGAAAATCAATAGCTTCATTTTTTTCAATATTAAAGAATAGGGGGAAAGGGGCAGAGCTCCAACCTTTTGCTATAAAAATCCAAGATTGGCTTTAAAGCCATTTGCCATTTGATCCAAGATGGGACTGAAGACAAACCCCTGGGGCAGAATTATTTGATTAAACGTTGTTTGTTCTGCTTTGCTCTGGGAACACTTGAAGAACTGGCACAAATACTGTGGTTCTTTTATTCCGCATTTTATGCATGTTTGCATAAATACAAAGCAAAAATGTTTGATTTACCTGGTCTATCTTAAGCAAGCAATTTATAACTGATGCTACACAGATGAGAATAAACAAGGTCATTCTTAATTTAACTACATGATTAAGAATATAAAACAGATAGTTGACTCAAAATGCTGATGACTGAGTTATACTGGAAAAGGTTATAAAAAGCATATAAACACACCTGTGTCCACTCTAATCTATTAACATGTCAAGTAGTGATATTGCTTGGCAGCCTATGAGTGTATACTACATTACCTTGGAGATAGTTTTTTTTTCTAACTGTTATTAAATGCGACTGTTTATTTAAAGGGGACATATGATGTGATTTAAAATTTTCCTTTCTCTTTGGAGTGTTACAAGCTGTTAGTGCATAGATCCAAGATTAAAGTTTCAAATCAAAGAGATATTCTTTATAAAGGTTATAACCTGTCCACTCCCCCACTTCTTTACATCACAGAGTGGGTTTATTTTCAAACACTGCCCAAATTTGTACGCAAAGTAGTGTTGCTGCGGCGCCATGTTCTGGAGATTGCTTCGTTTCAATATGAAAGTGAAACTACTTTCTTTGTGCTTCCAAAAGAGAACAGAACTAGAAATCAATGGTTAAGTTGTATTCTCTACACTGCTCCAGAACAGTTCAACACAAATATTAGAGTTTATTCAGCGCATTTAGGGACAAACTCCTAAAACCTGGAGAGTAGCCTATGCTGGCTGTGTACAGAGGTTACCTCTGCAAGGACAGTCTGGTGATTCTGACTCTGACTGAAGTTACTTTTTCTTACTAAAATAAGCTGCTACTTCTATTCAAATACCAGCTTTGAGCAGTGAAGGGTAGTGATAATCAGTAATTATGTCTCCACTGAATGCAACAAGTGCCTTGTTTGTAATGTGTTTTTATTGTTTTGGTGTGATAGCACCGGGACGTGGCATCACATTATAGTAAGGGCCATAACTTTTCCGCCACATGCTTGCTGTATTCGGCCACCCACAGTGCACTGGATAGCTGGCCAATCAGGGCATACCTCACTTTTTTAGAACAATGAGTTTTGTACAAATCAACATATTTCAAGAGGGCGTAGCTTAGAGGAGAAACAAAACTGTACAGTATGTGTAAAATAACATGTTTTTTGCACCTTTAACCGCACAAACACTTTGCATAACACCAGATACACAAAATAATGTTCTTTATTCTTTAAGCAGCATCATATTTAACATTTTATCAAATAGATATCACTGCTGTTTAATTAAATCACAAGAATTTAAGAATATGTCTTAACTAATGCAAAACCATTGCAGTGCATAGGCCTGTGTGGTTTACATTGTTTTCTCTAATGCTACAGCCCATGCAAAACCTCACAAATAAATACAGTATCATACAAGAAAACATATCATTCATCACACATGGATGAAAGTAATTTGAAAAATTGTAACGGCGAACGTAATGTCAGTCCAGTTCATAACCATCCAAATAGCCTTGAAGACAACCTTTTACAAATTTATTGTATTGTCTTACTGTATATTCTACTTCTAAGATGTCCCTGAAACCTCCCTGAAAAAAAAATAAAAAACAGACTCAATGGGGTGGTTGGTCTCCTTCCTATTCTTGATCCATGAAATTTTCATCATGAGCAACTTTCATGTTTCTTCCATAAAAGTAATCCAGCACAGCCAAAGTAGAGAGCAAACATAACCTCACATCCATCTGTCCGTGCCTGGCATCAGGATCACGAATCTCACTGAGAGCCTATATTTGTTTTTCAGACATCAGAGCACTTGAAGTACAAAACTACAGAGCTGAGAGGGGGTTCTCTGAAATCTAGGCAATAGACTGAATTCTCGGGGTAACATGCCAGTCTAGCCAAAGTTATCTCCCATTTTTACAATAGGGCAAAATCCATCAAGAGAAAAGTTGCCGTCTGCAGTTGAACTAAGTTGCTAAAAGAAAAAACTAAAGAAAAAATACACAGACAAGAAAACATTTGTTAAAATGGTTTTAAAAATGAATAAAATAATTAATCATTCAGTTAGGAATTTGTTGACACTGTACAATGTATATATAGGCACCCCAAAACGGCATGCTTTGCATGTCTCGTTAATTTAAATACATCTGATTCAGGCCATCAGCTCATGAGCTCAGTAGAGACTCCAAGACCTGAAACTGGTGTGTAAGAGAAAGGAAACAATTAAAAGGCGTAGTGTTGGGGTGCCTCCAGGACAGGGTTGTGAACCACTGGTCTAATTAACAATTAATTTTACAAACCTTGCACACCAAGTTCAATCCAGCTGTGAGATCTTGTGAAGTGTGCATTTGTATCCTGCACAATCGCATGTTCTCTGCGTTACAAACTGCATTACAAATAGAATGTGGACAGGAGGAGAGTTCAGTTTCACTGGAGACGCACAATTGACAAAATTATGATTTATGATTTATAGACTTATGATTTATTACACTTATTATGATCATATTCATGTAATTTTCAGCCCTGTATGTTAAACGAGTGTTACCTTGGCTTTAGAAAAAAACATGATTCACATGAGTCACAATGCACACAAACTTCCCAGATTGAGTAAATATTTATTTTTTTGCAAAAAAAAAAAAAAATACTGTAAAAGTTAATTAAATAAATTAAGTAAAATTAAAACATATTTAGAAATTACTATTATTGAAAATTAAAATGGAAAGTTTTAATTAAATTCTAGTTTTATCTCAGATTTATGCATTTGAAAGTACAACCAAACAACCTTTTGTATTGTTTTTTGATGCAAAATAATGGCAAGGACACATCTACTCACTTGAGAGATTGCTTATTATTATTGCTTAGTAAACACCTGAATGAATCTTCATACCGAATCCATAAAAAATACCAACAACCAACACATACGACAGAAAAGTTTTTGGTAATTGGGTATCAGGTTGAGAGCGAATGTATTCAGACTCCACTAAACCTGAATTCACACCAGTCTAGGAACCATGTCAAGATCCCACTGTCTCCATCCCACTCGATATGTCCAGACAACATTCTCTAGCATCTACCTCCCATTGATTCATTCCCACTCTTATCTGTTTTCAGTTTTAAATTGCATCCCAAGAGCACCTCCCCTCCAGTTAGCTGCTCTCCACCTCTCACCGCTGTTCAGATACCAGCTAGCATGGTCTTGCATAACTCAATTCAACCACCCTAATTCTCGTTGCTGTAAACGTCAGAGTTATTATTTCTCCCATGCCTGATTCATCTACACTTCCTTTGGCACACAACTTAATGAAAAACAAGATTCCTTCAAGTCTTCTTCAGAAATCAATACACGAATATTGCTCAGAAGCGGTGATTTGGTTTGCAGTGAACTGAGCAACAGGTACAGCTTAATGATATATTTACTGTAAAATATTAGCAAAGAGCCGTAAGCTCCATAATGACTGATTAGATATAAACCAGACCAAACCAGTGTAGCCTACCTGATATCTTTAATAGGAAATAATGTGAACTTTGGGATAGGAATATGTACTGGTAAACACAGATTAACTGGACAAAACAAGTAATAAATAAATAAAACAAATATATACATTAAGTGAATACCAACAATGTGTTACTATATTACAGATAATGTAAAATTAGATTCAAAATAAACATTAAATAACATTAATGTAAAATATTTTAAAACTTTTAATTTAACAGAAAAACACTAATCAAATCAAACCACTGTAATTAAAATTGAATAATTAAAATATTTATGCTGCTTGCGGTATCATGTTTTTTATTAGATAAACCAGTTGCAGCAAAGTTTTTTTGGGGGCAACAAGCCACCTCTCAATTTGTAACTCCTGTTAATGTGCAAAATAAAATAAATTGCATATTCAAACTGTCCCACAAGACAACTGCTCCACCAGAAAAAGTCCCAGTGCTCTTTACACTCAGTCCAGCCCTGTTTTTACTGCGTCATTAAAGGACAGTTAATTGCTAATAATCATTTCACTCTCTCAGCAGGGTGCAAGATAAAAGCTGTGAATTTTTACACAGACAAATGTGCTTAGACTCTCCCTGTGGAGAAAATCTTCCTTATCTGACCTGAACAAGACAGAAAGTTTCACCCAAAAAAATAAATAAAAAAATAAATAATAATAATAAAATTCATTAGGACCACCATTATCTCTATTCCGGCTGTCGTTTTTAACATTTGACCGGATTCAGTTGCTGACCAATTAAAAAAAAAAGCTCACTTGTGATTTCTCCGCTTTGAGTCTTATTCCCCCATTGCCCGTCTGCGAATTAGACTGACACTCCAGCCTGGCTGCAGCGAGCAGGCCATAAACCCTGCCAGTCTAGAGTGTGTAAAATAATAATGGCAGTGTTGCAAAACCCAAGCTGTGATAATAACAAGCTCTAATGGGTGCTCTTATCGACATCGATTTCCAATAATAGAGATCATATAAAAAGTAGGTAATTACACTGTGCAAGCAGAGGGCGTCCTGTGCAAATATCATTATTATCAAATTGGAATGGAATGCCGGAACGGAACATGCACCCATTAGGTCGGAGTGGCCCTGGGGAAATGCGGAAGAGAGGAGACACAAAGAAGAGAGATCGCCGTCCACAACCTCCAGCGCCCTCCGCCCTTGGAGTCATTCATACCCTTGGCGAGAGCCATTCTATCGACTGAAGCTGTGCCGTGGGCTAAATAAGTAAGGAGCTCTATTATGTCGGAGGTGTGTTTTTGAAGATGAGATCTACACAGTAAACACTGCATCCTCATGACCAAACACAGAGCAGCCATATAAAACAAGTGATTTATACAGTAGAGTATCTGCAAAAAGTTACACAACGAAATTTAAATCAACACAGCTCTTGCAATTACTTTCGAAGACACATGAACCTGCAAAATTAGCAATTTCCGTCTTTTTTATATTTAGACATGAATAAGCATCTTTTATACTACCAATGTAGTTACCCAACATTTTTAAGCATTTAAAACTACCATATTTTCCACTATAAAAAAGGTGTTAATTTTAGAATCTGAAATGTACACCAACTCATATTCCAAAGCGACTTGCAATTAATGCAATTAACATCAAGAATGCAGAAAACGCACGCGTTTGGATTCATGCCAAAAAGTGAGAAATATGCAAGCCCAGGTTTTTTTGTTCAGCACACTTCCCACACGTTGTTTCTGTTTCAAATAAATTAGTCATAATATTGTGGATTCCTAATTTAAATATGAATGACATTTGAGAGCTGTAATTTTACCAGTATAAAACTATGCAAACGTCTTTTCCTCACGCTAAGCTATCATAAAGCCTTAAAAGACTTATATTTCATTAAGTTTTTGTTCATTTTTTGGGCTTGACAGCCCTTGATCACCATTCTATTTTATTGTACAGAAAGAAAATGCATTTTGCTAAACACAGCCAAAAGAAGCCCAAAGTGCTTTGAAATGACATAAAGGTGAAAAATAATGACAGAATTTTCATTTAAGGGGTCAGCTATCCTTTAATCTTAAACCACCCCAACATTAATGCATCCACGCCATTAGGTGTCAGCATAAAGTCAAAGACCACTATCGTGAGCCAACAAAATTCCACCTTTTCAACTCATAGTTTCAAGGAATAGTTCAAAATGAAAAATTCTGTCATCATTTACTTAACCTCAAGTATTTCCAAATCTGTATGAATTTCTTTGTTCTGCCGAACACAAAAAAGTTTGTAATCAGTCTGTTGAGGGTGAGTAAACGATAACAGAATTGTAATTTTTGAGTGAACTATTCCTTTAATCTTCCGAATTCAAAAGTGGAAAAAAACCTGCCTTGAGCAACAGCCACAGAATTCAAATAGCGACCAGATTCGCTGCAGACGCATTGACACCATAAAGACAGAGCACTTCTTTACCGACCTTATCGGGATTGCATTTGCATGGCACCTGGTCCTTTTCCTATGCATTAAAACATGAGAATAATTAGAGTGTGTATGATAATCGATTCACGTCATGTTTCACCCTGAGCCACAAACATGCATCGAAGAGGACGTGACCTCGACTGCGGGTACAAAGAGAAGGCCTTTTCCCCGCTACCTTTTTTGCATTGTTGATCAACCCCCACCTCGCTCACATTCAATCAAAGTCACCACACCATTATTCATTACAAGTATTTGTTTTATGAAATCTCAGCCCAGGGGTGTGTTGTTTGTCCCCTTCTGCACACACATAAGCCCCTCCCACCTCTGGTAAAATTGTGCTTGTAAATGAAATCAGGCTTAACCATGCGTTGGCTTTTCATCAATCTCTGTGTGATGGCTGCTCGCCCTTGATTCATGGCTTCCACCCTCTCTGGCTCCTCCCTGTGTGTGCAGATATGAGTAATGACCCTCCATACCCGGCTCCCCGTTGAGCTGTCGACCTAAGGGACATCCACAGGAACCGAGGATCACCCCTATTCATTACCCTCTCTAAACACATTCATAATCACACACGTACATGTATACACTGTTGTTTGGCTCCTCCCTCCTTCCTCAAAAGTCCTGATCCTGAAACATTCCCTTTGAATGATTTCTATCCAGCCACCTGAGAAGCAACAAAGCAGCTAGAGGGTGTTTGTGTGCACGAGTGTGTGCGCTCAGCCCTCCCAGATCCCCACAACATCTCTATCTGGCCGGTCCGACACGCCATTAGCATAAACAAGCACCTGTGTCTGTGTCTACCTGTCAGGGCCCTGTCAGCACCGGTCTGCAGAGAAGAGCACGGTGCATTAACCCGGCCAACTTATCTCCAGCGCTGTCCACAAAGGAGGATTACAGTGCAGGAATTGCTTTTGGGAGGGCTGTCACTCAACCGCTGATTAGAGACCCGCTCCGCTCCTCCATCGCCTTGCAAACAACAGGGAATTCCGACGGCCCTGGCGTCATCGTTTCTGATCGGACGCATCACATCCCTGACGTTAATTGGCCGCTGTCCTTATCCTAAATCCGGAGAACTTGATGTGACCCGTTTGGACGTGCCACCTCTTCATTAACAGCGTTCGCACATTGCAGCGAGACGGTGCGATGCAAAAAATCTACAGCTACGAAAGGCTAATCTATCGCGAAGAACTCGAGGTCAAATCAAACCGCCACAGAAGCTGCGCAGCTATACCGCCTGCTTAATTAAGCCTGGAACATAACGCTGATGGCTATATTTTTCTTCTGTCAGAAAAACATATTACGGCCAACAGAGGACTGACAGAAAGCAAGCAAACCTTTAAATTAGGCTTTAATTAGCTCTGTGTAAAACGGAGACTGCGAGCAGGCAATATGTAACCGATGGCAGTTATCTGACGCTCTCACACACAGAGACAATGCCTAATTAGCCAAAACCTATGTAGCCTTTTCGAGAGTCAAACAATCATTTACTAGTGTACAAGATTTGCAAGTACATTCCCGCTGCAAGTACAATGTGCAATAGCTGAATGCAGAATGGAGAGATGGAGACAGCACAATGATGTGGAGCTGTTAAGATAGCAAAATAAATATGCTTATCACATATGTTTTTTCTGAGGGCATCAGAAATATAGACTTTTTGATAGAGTAGGCTTTTAAAGAGATTAGAACAGAAATTTGGGTGCACGTGCTTCTGTTACTTGATAGTATGGTTAATAAATACACCAACTGGCCCGGTGTTAAGGTGGCAAATCTATTTTGCAGATGCTCATGCTGCACATTTATTAAATTGTACATTTTCCTATATTTTAAAGTTTGGCATAACGCACCTGCAGATCCAACAAGCAAACAACAAATTTATATCCATGGGAAGGAAGGGCTGTTGTACTACCAAAAAACATACTGATCTTATCCACATAGTAAAATCTTAGTTGGTCAAACTGCTTCTCTTTTATCAATTGTTAAAATATTGGTGTCTGAAACACCATGAGCTTGTAGATATGAGTGTACACCATGTGATATTAAAAGCTTAGCTTAAAGTGAAATGGTGAAAATGTTTTATACTTGGTTTTGTCTTTTGGAAATTGACTGAATCATTGGATCATTGTTGTTTAAATTGAATATGAATATAAATTGAATATTCCATTAAACAAAATGAGATCAAATATCGATTTTGAAAACTATAAGACTCTAAAGGTTTTATAAATGAATAGTGCTCATTTACAACTGTTCAGACCTTATTCTTACTTGAAACAGAACTAAAATTTGATAACAACTTAAGTGGATTAAGATTTGTTCTGTGTCCTGAATCAAAACCAACTGAGAATCATTACTTCTGAAAGGCTTTGTAGAATATATCAATGCAATTTGAATTATTGTTTTTTCTGCATTACATTACAGTAACTACTTCACTACAATCACTAGTTCGCGCTTCCTCATTCATAGTGATAAAAATAGCATGTTTGGCGTGCTGTCGGGGGCGAGCCCTAGTAACGAGAGGCCTTATGAGGGCGTGGCTCGGAGTCCAGCTCGAACCCTGCGTGCCCCCCGAGGAAAAGAGTGAACGGTGTTGAAGGGAAGGTGGCAGGAATGCAAAATACGAGATACGGAAGGGAAGAAAACAAGACTATTTAGGCGAGGTAAGGATTGGATTGGCTTACGATGGAAGCGGGATTGATTAGTAAATGGTGCCAGCTGTGTCTAATAATCATCATCCCTTCCTTCCGAAATTGGTTTGAAAACTTAATTTAAATGCACAATATATTCAACATAAAAACCAAAATGAAAAAAGAAGGCAATTTAATGCATTTAACACTGCAGTTTACAAATTAATTTAACAAAACAGCTTTTACCCAAATCACTTCCCAGACCTCTGGCCTCCCAGTGAATCATACTGATGGGTCTAACTCACTCAAAGCAGCATCAATCTGAAAGAAATGAAAATATACCTCTAGCCACACTAACTGCACAACCCTTCATCTGGTTTATAGCTACATCAGTTGCCATAGTAATGACTTAAGCATCAGCATGACGTACATAAGACACAAGAGACTAACTGTCAGTGTAAAAAGTAAGTACTCTGCTGATGTCCATTCATGGCATCTCACCATCAGCGCATCAGACAACATATGCGTCAGAAGCAGGGATGGCCTGGCCATGGGGACTCTCCGCCAGCTGACTTACGGGCCAGCTGTCTTACGGGCCAGCTGTCGAAAACCAAATTTAGACAGAAAATAAATATGCAAAGATTTAAAGGGAGAAAATGGCCAGCATCACACGAATGGACCTTTAATCTCCAGATAAAACCTGTTTTGCTGTAACAGATAATCAAAGAAAAGCTGAAAAAAATGAAGACAGGCACTTGATTCCATGCATCAGCTGTTGACTGGACTTTGAGATGTGGGCATTATACTCATAAACAGAGGCAGATAAACTTGCAGTGGTGGAGTTTAAGTGGATTAAATGTCTTGTATGCAGAATTTATTTTAGATACAGTAAAGATACAGTATGCCTTTTTTCTAAATGACATGCATACAGTTTGCCTAACCTGTTATTCAAGACATATTACAATACAGTGACAACCCAATACTTATCCATTAAATAATACAGTAAGCAATAGTTCACATCAATGCTTCTCAACAAGGGGGGCTCAGAAAACCTCCCTAGAAGCCAAAGGATGACTTTGACATGTGTAACGCCGTAGGCGTTCCAGGGTTTGTGTTTTTTGTCTGTCTTTGTCTCCCCCGTCCTTTGTCAGATTTTGGTTTAGTCCTGTCTTGTCTCTAGTTAGTTTCTCCCTGTTTAGTTCATT
>JAUMHI010000053.1:12191384-12205427 GCA_032359435.1 Enteromius unitaeniatus | reverse complement strand
TGTTTGCATTCGTACCTCTTTGTCTCCGCCGCTCTTTGCCCCGCTGAGAGGCACGAAGGCACGCTGCACAGCACCCGCTCGTGACAACATGTAAACTGAAGTCAAATTTCTTCTCCCCCTCAACAATTATATCTTAGAATATTGAATCTTAAACAAAAAAATAATAATAATAATAATAACAATGTTTAATGCATTTAAAATATCAAAACTAATAAAAAAAAAACAGAAAACAAGCACTGTTGCCACAATTACAGCAAACACACCAGAGATTGTGGCATTTTAAAAAAGTCTTTGAATACTGTGTTAGATAATTGCATTATATTTTATGCAGCTGTAACAACTATAGTACAGAGTATCTAAAAGTACCAATATGTCCTCTTTAGGAGTAGATAAGAGACAAAAGGTGTACATTGGCAGATACTGTCCCAGTGACGAGCTGTCATACACCTTTTCAAAAATCTATTTTAAAGTATTTTTAGCTTTTCAAACCAGGACCGGTGAAGAGCACATTATAAATTTTATCAGCTTGGTTCATAAATATTAATTAGGTGACAGTGACATTCGGCAAACTGATTTGCTGACAGGCAGGTAAGCACTATTCAAGCCATAGCACGATTACTGCTTGTGTATTCATTCAGTCAAGTCTGATGTTACCAATTGCACTTTTTCTTTCCACTGTTGCCAATCAAAACTCTCAAAATATAATAATTATTTCCTAAAAAGCAGGAAGACAAATTTCAGAGCGTTATAATGCAACCTCTGATTCAGATATTAAATTACTTAAAAGATCTGATGCAAATACGTTGTTTTTACTAACTCCCTGAACAAAATCCATCAATACCATGGCTATGTCCTGCCTAAATTACATGCTCCTTGTCTTATTTTCTTTTCTATCTTGGTCAATAACCAATACATAGTCTACCCATTGTAATTTTCCTACTTTTCTCTCATCTCCCAACAGCTCTGCACAATATGCCATTTTTTTAATTGCCTGAAGTCCCTCTTCTTTAACCACTTATGACAAGAACCTGCCCTATTCTAGGGATCTGTAAACATAAGCATGGTTTCCTGACAAGAACATGGCCCTGTGACCCGAAGAGACCAACCTCACAGTTAACGAACCTCATGAAATCTCAGCATTACAGTGCAGGCTTCTCATTACCAGCACTCAGCCAATAAAGCTGTGAGGTACATTAATATTGTAGAAAAAAAAATACATGAAATGCAGCATGTGTAACTGAAATCAATTCTGGGCCCTAATTTATTGCGAATTGTGCTGGCACAGAGTTCATAACATTGATCCATCGTAGCGTTATTACTTGCTTTGAGTTTTAATGTCCCACAGTCCAACTTTTCCCCATTTTGTTCGGCATTTAAATGACCACATAACTCAAACTTCTCTACTCGATCTCGTTAATGTGAGAGATAATCAGTATAGTTGAGTTATTTGTGTGTTTTATGCGTAAGCCCACGGCAGAAACACAAAGAAGATGCAGCCACATTAATGTAGATCTGATTTGCCTTGATCTGTAAAGTAAATTTAAATGAGGTTTTTTTTTTTTTCTTTTTTTTTTTTTTACAAACTGCGTGGGAATGGGCTGTGGTTGGATGCCCTCTCAGCAGCTGGCTGCTTTGAAAAGAACGACTTTTTAAATTACCCATATATCACTGTCAGCACACAAGGGGCCGCTGTTCCAGTGGCCTGCCAGCAGTCAGTGGAGGGCGCTAAGGTGGCACGGCAATCTCAGACCCTCCCCCCATGCCTCACTGCGCCAGTCCAGGTATAAACACGCACACACACACAGAGCAATAGATTACTCAGGCACACAATTTACTCACACAAGTACACAATGTTCCCTGCTGGAGAATAAAAAAAAAACTGTAAAAATGGATTAAACAAAGCAGTTGATCACAGAATCTTCTATGAAATGACGATGGACTTTTTGGCTTGATAGATGAGTGTAAAAAATATTATTATATCATTGTATTATTATTATATTATTATATTATAACTATAAGACTATATTATACACACACACACATATATATATATATATATATATATATATATAACATTGTGATTAGTCTGTTTGTTTGATTTTTGGTTATATATTAACAAGTAAACAATATCAATATCATTACGGCAACAATTCTAATAATAAATTTAAATGACAATCACATTTCCTACAGCTTCACAATAACTTTATATAGTGTTTATGTATTTTTTATATGTATAATAATTTAATTTCAAATAAACTCTAATTCTAAGAAAAAAAATCAAATGGCTTTGAATATATGTTTATTTCTTTAATTCTTTTCATGTATTGAAGTCTTTTTATTTAAGTTTCTTTATTGATTGTCTGACTTGACATATCAATATCCAAGGCTTTATATATTTTATTTATGGTCAAAATAAGCAATATCTAAATATTTATTTTTAAATTAAATTCATACTGTAGTAATGTAACTGTTACATTACATGTAAATCTTTCAATTACATGTTTGATTCCAGGTGCAATCTTTTTAAAAACTTACAATATTTATGAAATGTATATATATTGGACATTTTGATTATAGTACACATACAGCTCAAAACTGAAGCACACAAAACTGAAAGAAAAATGCAGAAATCCAGGTAATATAAAGAATCAAACCTCTGGGTCCGGAAAAAATGCCGTCCTCCCCTGATTAAAGCTGAACTAAACTCCAAACAAAGTCGGATTAGCGTTCATTTTTCCATCTTTAAACACAGTTTCTTGAGAAAGAGTTCAACCTGAGTGGCAGGTAATTAACCAGCTGCGGCTTTGGTGGAGTTTGAAAAGCCGATGACAGCTTATGTCCCTGTGATAAACAGCGTGAACGGGAGGCAGGAGAGGAAGCCAGCCATACTGCACTCATCTGTTATACTCACAATTAACGCACTTAATTAATGAGAGAGATCTCAGTATTAGATCCGTATGTGACTGCTGCTGTGTAACAACATTTGCTGTTAAAACTAATTAAGCAATAAGAGTTGAATGCAAAGTGGTGTGGCTCAGAACGCATTTGTCACAAATGAGCGTGACGCAGGGCTGCGATAATGTCTCACAGCTGCCTCGCCAGCCATACGCCCTCAGTGATACAAGCACAAATGACCAAAAACGACAGGAAAATAAACCTGCTACGATAAAACGTACAACATTATCCATTATATTTTACTAGTACTTGTCTGTCCCAGCACCATTTTGTCGCTGATGAGTCACTATAAGACAAGATGACACATCTCCGCAGGAAGCCCCTCTTCTCGCTTGATTACAAACCCCGCTTGACTGATACAACCACTTAACAACTTGTTTTCATAGGTTTCGCACAAACAATATCAATTCACACTTCCTCCGCGCATTCATTTCCCCCAGCGCAATATAGTGAATGCTATCAAGTGGCTATCAGCGAGTGCAACTTTAACGACGTACTGTAAAACAGGGTCTTCAGTTGGTGGTATTTTACAAGCGTTAACCCCCACCCCTTTACCCTTTCAAATCAGGTTCGCCTTCTTCATTAGTTTGGACTGAGTCTTCACCGAGGTAAACCCATAAAAAAGCAGAACGATTAAAAGGCTCAGAACAAGTGTTACAAGGTGCCTTTCAAACTTGTAATATGATAGATGAGGATGCTTGACACAGGCCGCAGTCTAGTATTTGAGGGCTTAGGATGTGGTATTTGAAGTGCCCGGTGAAGGCTTAAGACTAAACCTAACCAGAGCTTTACCTAGGCTTAGTCCTAATCCTGCTTGCACAGTGCCACATGGAGACCTCCACCTCCTTGGGCAACTACCAGACATACTGCCTGTTCAGACCAAATAAACGTTGCGTATATAAACCATATGCTCGATGAGCATATACAACATGAAGTTTGCTGTGACTTTGAGGCTCAGAGTGGGCCAAATCAGACCAATCATCCAATCCAATTCAAATGCTTGAATTTACTTGAGTGGTGTGTTGTGGTATTGACATTTTTCTCTACCTTAGCAGCAACTGAGCAATTCATTGTTACTCGAGATTACATTGTTCATTGAGATTATTGTAACTGAATTAACAGAGGAGGATGGGTTTTACCAAATTGAGGACCAAATCAGGATTTCTAACGACAAAAGCTGAAATGTAATACATTAACTAAAAAGCAAAGATAAAATTAATCTGACACCGTTTATTCAAATGAAAAATTAACAGAGAATCATATCCATTGTGCACTAAACGAACACTATTTCCAAATATTTGTTGAAAATGTACTCACCCTCATATCATCCAAGATGTAGATGAGTTTTTTTAATCAGAACACATTTGGATAAAATCTGCAAAGGATCCATTGGTGTGATGCAATTTAGCTAATGGGTGCAGTCTGAATGAAGGTCCAAACAACTATTAAAAAAAAGAGAATTTTTAATGGTCATAACTTCTGGTGAGGATAAATCAGGCACTGGACTAAGAAAAAACTTTGCATCGCGCATCCATCTGCTTTTAAAAGATATGCCTTAAATCTTGTCTGTACGTTAGTTATATAGTTATATATCTTCTGTTATATATTAGTTATATATCTTCTGTCGTAATACCGTAACTGTTGTTTTAACAAACTGCGATTTGACATCATCCAGTATTTCGCAAAAACCATCCAAAACACCCCTACATTAAATCTTGACTAAAGCAGTCAACATTCAAAGTGCATCAAAATCTTTTAATAAAACGTTGTCCTAAAATCGAAAACAATACCTATTCTTGTCTTAGGACAACTTTAAGTAAAGGTTTTGATCCAGTTTGAATGTTGACTACTGTAGTGCACGTGCGCATTTACATTCTGTTCTTTCACAGCATGATTTCATATTAAAATGCATTTAGAATGATCACAAAATTCAAGACATGGGGACCAAAAATTTATATATATATATTTATATATAGTATATATTTATATAATTTCTTTTAGTTTACCAACATTGCACAAGGAGTGCCGTTTCTTTCTCCAAAAGTGACTATAATTACAAACGTTATATAAATTTAAAAAAACAAGTTACATTTTAGGCACCATAATGCCTGTTTTTGCTCTGTTTTAACAAAAAATATTCCACAACACTGTTTTGCATCTATGAGGAACAAGATGGTGTTTCGTTCATGAATCACTCAACCGTTTAAATGATTCAGTTCAATTGCAATGACTCTGTCCATGTGACATCCGTGGATCAACTTCACCTTTGCAATGTTAAAAGAATACTTTTTAGCACAAAAAAAAAACAAACAATATTTACTCGTCATATCTCTCATCAAATACATCTTAATTTGTGTTCTGAAGATGAATGAAGGTCATTTTTGGGTTAACTAACCCTTTAAAGTTTATTTTTATTATTTAAATCATTTCAAATAAATAACAGTATTCAGTGTTTTGTTAAATATATAAAAAAATTATTTATGCATTTATAACAATGATATTGATTTCATTTGCTTGAACCAACCCAAATATCCTATTATTCTAATTCACTGATGAAATGTAATGTAAAACAGGAATTTGTTAAAAAAATTATTGCATACTTTTAGAAAATGGCTTCATAAGTATAAAAATGCCCATAAAAGGTAGAAGTCAATTTAAACTTATTGGAAAAAGCCAATTGTCACACCACTAATGTTAGTGTAAGCATTAAAAAACAAATTTTACTTTGGGCTTAAATGACTGGAAAAGGCCTGAACACATAATCAGGCAGAAGTTGTTTCGTTTTCACTGGAAGATCTAGTTATGACATTCAGATAAAAACTACAAGGTCAAAAAATGAAACATATGTACGATAAATCGTTCACAATATGATCTATAACATGCATTTGAAAAATAGATTTTCATTCCACATCGAATTTTAAAGCTTCATAGGCACAGAATAAAAAAACGATTACTTGTTCTGTCTCTAATGCACATGCCTTTCGCTTTCTGTTCATGTATGTAGGTGAATGTAAATGAGAAAAATGAGCCCTGATGACAGTAATAGCTTATCTTCCAAGAGATTAGGTGTTCACCTTGAACTTGTCCCAAGGCCAAAAGCAAACCCCATCTGAGCAACTAGCTGTCAGATGATTTGATTGACTTCAATAAGGTCGCATCATAAAACACTACTGACCAGCCTCCAAGATAAAATACTCTCAGAGTGATATACGAATAGACATCATTAGCATCGATATGCGATTCTACCATTTCTTATTTTATAAAAGGTCAAAAAGGGCAGTGATTTTAAACTATGTACTGAAGGATGCAGATAGAGTGCTGCTCTAAACACCAACACCAGTGAGATTTGACTTAAACAGGTAATACTTTAAACAGTTATTATGGTACTCAATTTTGCCAGTCACAAACAAAACAAAAACAACGTTTAGGCATAGATTGCACATTTTCCAGTCCTGTCAGTCAAACAAATTTGAGGACTTGAACCACTGTAGCTGTTGTATGCATCCAATACATTTACGTTAGTCTATAATGGACTTTAAAATAAAGCAAATGGATCAATATGTGGTTACCAATAATCCAAACAAATGCACACAATGGTTGACATGATTGAATATCGTATATCGTAATCGTATAACTGCTATGCAACAAATGCCTGTATAACTGGCCATCACGTTCAAATGCTTAAGTTAGTTTGTAATCACTGCTGTAGATCTAAATGGTCTTTTCCATTTACCACCAGTTGTTTTCAATAGTCATCATAATACATTACCATGCCCTCAAACAGCTAGCATCTGACTTGTCTTTAACCTAGCAAGCAGGTGGGGAGAGGGGGCTGGGGCTGGGAAAGTGCATCATAAACTGCATTATGAAATGAGATGAGTTTTGAGGTCATGAACGCGTGTCACATGGAAGTCGTAATATAAAACAAGCACATGCGTTTCAGTTATTGAAAGCCTGGGTCAAGACCATGAAATTACCAATAACACAAGCGAATGGAAACTAAGAGGTTGTGCTTGCCATACAATGATGTTCAAGTGTTCAAAACATCTTGCAGGTCTAGACTACATTTCTGAGGTCTTTTTTTAACATTGAATTTCACTCACAAAAAAGGATACCAGTGGAATTTCCAGCAAAAATAAGAGAATATTTATACGTTCGTTTGTTTGCCTGATACATTACGCCCCTCCCCTGTTATGTTTATTATTATTATTTTTGTTGTCAGTAGTATGCCCTGATCTATAATAGTCATTATACAGTGCCATCCACTAATATTGGCACCCTTGGTAAATCTGAGCAAACGTGGCTGTGAAAATAAATCTGCATCTTTCGATCAAAAAATTCACACAATTCTAACCTATCATTAAAGTAAAACAATTGAAAATGGGGAGACATTCTTGTGATTAAATAAATGTTTTTCTCCAAAACTTGTGGACCACAATTATTGGCACCCCTAGAATTTTTTATGAGTGAAATATCTCTGAAGTATATTCCTATTCATTTTCACAATTTTAAGCACTCCAGGATAATTATGGACATGAAATTATCCAGCCTTGGCTTCTTGTTTCACATAAATATATATTTCTTTCTTTAAGAAAAGAGCTAGAGCAGTGAAAATGACCATTTCCACCATCAGGGCAATAATAAAAAATTTCCAATCAACATAAAATGTTAGGAAGCTGCCTGGAAGAGGACGTGTGTCTCTATCATCCTAATACACGGCGAGGAGTAGAGTTTGAGTGGCTAAAGACTCTTCAAGGACCACAGCTGAATAATTGCAGAAAACAGTTGAGTCTCAATGATCAGATGAAACTAAAAAAAAAAAATAATGCAGCAAACACTCAAAATGGGTTTTGTGAACACAGTATACTCCATGTGTACAATGAAGTATACTTTTGATGTTGTGGGCCTATGTTTCTGCTGGAGGTCCTGGACATCTTGTTTAGACACATGGCATCATGGATTCTATCAAATACCAACAGATAACAAATCTTAAACTGACTGACTCTTCTAGAATTCTTATAATGGGCCATGGTTGGGTCTTCCATTGAGACAATAATTCAAACACGAACATCAAAATAAACACAAGAATTAGTCACTGAGCACAAAATGAAGCTTTTGCCATGGCTGTCCTAGTCCTCTTACCTGAACCCTGCAGAAAATGAGTGAGAGTAGAAGCACCATAATGGAGCTGGTATTCTGAAGGATCTGAAGTGATTCTGAATGGAGGAATGGTCTCTTTTCAAAACTCTTCAGGCATTACAGGAGAAAACTCAGAGCTGTTATCCTGGAAAAAGGACATAGTAATAATTGGGTGCCAATAATTGTGGCTAACATGTATTGAAGAAAAACATTTATTTCACCATGAGTTTTTCTCCCCATTTTCAATTCTTTTACTTCAATGATAGGTTAGGATTTTGTGAATTTTTTTGAATGAAAGATCAAAAGGAAAAACAATGCAGATTTATTTTCACGGTCACCTTTGCTCAGATTTACCAAGGGTGCCAATATTAGTGGAGGGCACTGGATATAGATCAGTGGTAATAATGCATTATTTTCATAACAATACAATGTAAAAATGTACTCTCTGTGTAAAAAATGTACTAAAAGCTCTTAAAAAATGTAGAGAGCACAGTTTACACTAGTATTGTAAAGTGCAGTAATATGATATAGGCCTACAGAATTCAGGCCTGTGCAAGCACAAGACAAGTGACATTCTTTTTAAGTACCTATTAATACCACAGAACAATTTCATTGGTGATTCTTGTACTTTTAAAGGGTTAGTTCACCCAAAAATAAAAATTATCATGCGTTTCACTCACCCTTGAGGCATCCTAGGTTATAAATTGTCCTGGCTATTCCACGTTCTATCATTGCAGTCAGCGGGTGTTTCTATATCACACGGCTCTGGGGGATGAATAAAGGCCTTCTGTAGCAAATCCATGCATTTTCAAACGTAATGAACACTTTTCTCTCACTTTCGGGCATTCAGGCGGATGATGTAGAAGAAATGCGCAGCGCAAACCTTCTGAGTGTGAGACATGCTAGTCTTGCGAGTTAGTTTCAAAGAGCGAAGTAAGCAAAGTTTCCTTACTTTAACAATGGAAAGCCAGTCTCCTCTTGGCTTATATCTAAATCCACGGTTTGTACTTCTAATTCTACATCCACATTCTCCTATGCCATACGCTGGAATGCCTTTAACATATAACAGACACCAGAAGTAAGAGAAAAGTATGAATATTTTTTTAATGAAAATGCATGGATTTGCCATATGAGGCACGTTTTATTATGGATGTGAACACTTTATGTGACATCTTGAGGACTGTTTAACAGAAACACCCAATGACTGAAAGAATTTAACTTGAATTTAAGTGATCAATCTGAAAGAAGAAAGCCATATAACTTACACCTAGAATTAGAGTTGGGGTACTCGGACTCGGGTACAGTTTTTAAAAGACTCAGACTCGTCACAGACTTCAGTCCAGGGAGTGTTTAAGGAAATGTCACTGACTCAATGCCTTATCATGATATTCAGTATTTGCTTGTGTTCATGAGTGCAGCGCCGCTATCTGTAGGGTCCTGCTGTTACCAGGGAAACCACTATACTCCAAAAGCTCCTCCTGCTGGCAGAGAATCAATAATTGCATATTTAATAAACTTCTCTCACCCATTAAAATAATATAATAGTTTATACATCTGACTCATCTCTTAATCATGTTTTTACAGTCTATTTTACGGTTTAATCAGTTACCATAGACATTGCCCTACCCTGCTCTTATGGTAGGCTATTCAGTTTTCAATTTTCAAACCAATTTTTTTTTCAGGTCTTAAAAAGTTTTAGATTTGATTTTTGAATTCTGCACAGATATAGCTTTATACACTGCCAGCATCTAGAAGGATTCTGATCAGCATTTGTTCATAGCAGAGCACACTTTACACTTGTTATAGTTTACATTAAACCAGTTGATGTAAGATTTTGTGGGGTTTGCATACACATGTACACCCTTCTTTAATTTAACCCCTGATTAAATGCTTGTAGGATGTTTCTATGTTTTTATATAGACCTATAGAAACCTCAATTATTTCATTGGCATTTTTGATTGACACGTTTATTTATTCTTTTGCTTGTAATTAATCATGTTTGCTTGCCTCCAGTAAGTTTGAGAACATTTTACTTACATTAAATAATTCAATTACTGTTTTGTTTTTAAAATGGTGGCAGCTCTTTGTAACATATATGCGGTAGATGTTTTTATGGGTCAAGAAGGTTTTTTTTTTTCCTTTTTGTGAAAAACATGTCCAAACAGTAAAAAAAAAAAAAAAAAAAAAACATTCTTATTTTATTGACTAATTTTTGTTACAGCTTTATACCATGGTAAATATAATTATATGCAGGTCTGGCTCATCTATAGGTAGCCTTAACATCAAAAATCAAAATGGCAATAGAGATTGCCTTTGTTCAATTTAAATAGCCTTTTCTAGTTGTAAAAATTAAAACAAGGTTAAGATGCTAACAAATGGTAGTGTTTACTGGACTTGGACTGGAATTAGTTGGACTCAAACCCAACACTACCTAGAATGCCTCCTGGGAGAGAAAACATTAATTTTCATTAGCTTAACCCTTTAAGCTGGGCTTGGGTTGTATCTACAAACCATTAAGAAACACCATTTTATATCAATAAAATACATACAGCTTAGTTACAGTACAGGAGATGCCGAAAAGGCTCACTCTTACTTAAGTAAATAGACTCTATGCCACCAACAAACACCACATGCCCAAGCCTTTAAAATATAACAAACCCATTCTATGTGCAAGTTATTAGAACAATTAAAAAACTCACAGTAAGCAAAAATTATTTGAAGTGAAATTCCTCGTTTGCCTTTTAATTAATCCGGCTGCAATTATACTTTCCCACTCGTTAAATTTTAGTAGGATTGCGTAACGCCTGCAAGGCCTGTGTGGCCTTTGAAGACCACACCCACATTTACAAATGAAACGGCTGGATTGGATGATTAACCTGCCAATCTAAACCGTGCATTAAGGGGTGGAGCTCGGACGCTGCGTCAAAAGCTAAATTCTAGGCCATTCGTTCGGAAACAATACAAAAAATTATGTTTGTAATGATAAATGTAAACCTTTTTATTTATTTTTTTGTGTACTATTTGGATGTCTTGATAGTTTTGTATATTTTGTTGTGGTTGTGTTTAGTTCTAATAAAATAATAATAATTAAAAAAAAAACAGGAAACAGAAAGACTTTTGATGGAAATGGAAGGAAAATAAATCAGTTAAAAAGGATGAATAAGAATCTAAAGAAGTTTATGTATGTAAGTGCTTATGTTACGTAAGTATCTTTAAACCCCTTGTTACACAGTCTATTAAAAGTGTTCTATTAAAATCATGAGAAAAGTGTTTATTTTAAATTTAAACAAGATATTATTTTTGTTTCTTGTTTTGTTTTTCCTCAAAGTGTTTGTGCAATGCATTGTGCTTTTTTTTGACGCTGGGTGCAGAAAATCTCAGTCACCAAATATATTTGTAAGACCTTAAAAAACTGCATAAACCTTGCAAAAAAGTGTATTTTCAAAAAGTACTTTATATTTTAAATTGATGAACAACATGATGAACAAGTGGACAAACCTACCGACCACATGTAGAAAGCACCCTGACCTGGCTGCAGGATTTTGGTTCTTTGATGGTTTCAGCACAGATCTACAGACAGGATTCTTCCAGGTCACCAGGATATAATCTAAAAGGTGTCTGGCGCCATCAAGCGGCTGTAATAGCAAACTCAACTACCTGTCATTCTGAGTCAAAGTAATAATTTGTATATTAATCATTAAGCACATTTTAAGGCTTTTGATATCTTTCCAGAGGTCTTGAAATCCCTGCCACAGCTATTCCAGATTGTTTTGTAATGACTGGCCAAAAAGTTCCTGCATATCCCAGCGTTCCTGTAAAGCTCTGGAGGTGGCAGACAGGCACAGACAATAGAGGATTTATGGGGTAAGACTGAAAAGTAAAGAAATAACAAACATTTGTATAACGTAGAAGCTGAAAAACTTCATTCATTGTTCAGTGTTGTCTGGGGAGACAGGGTTTACATATAGTTTCAAACAACTTGTATCTCAAATAAATAAATAAATATCTCAATTTATTCATTTTGAATGTGTTTTTTTACAGTGTTTTACAAACTGTGTCTAAGTTATTTCTTCTCTTTCATCAATGCAAGTAAATTTAAACACTGAAACTCAACAATGCACTGTGTTTGGGCACATCTCCCTCTGGTGGACAAGTTTGTGCAGCACGAGGTGTAACAATTTTCATCTGTTAAAGCTACCACCAGGTAAAATTAATATGAAAGGTACAGATGGAAAATCTGGACTCAGTCGTAAAGTCAGGGACAAAGATTGCGAAACAAAAAAGAAAGGCCAGAAACACTTTAGCACATGAACAGTACAAACAATGGAGGTTCTAGAGATTTTCAATAACGTTTCATACACCTACTCTCAGTAATTTTCTCATAACTGTTAGCCCATGTTTTAAATAGATTGTTTGTTTAAGTACTGTACTTAACATGAACTCTGGGTCACCAAAATGATTAAATGATGAATTTTATTCCAAACAAATTTTACAATATAGGTTGCTGACCAAAACCATATTTAATATTATAAGCATTGACCTCTAAGTAAAATTTTTAATTATAAGAAAAAGGGCTGATTGCCTGTGCCCTATGACTTCTGATAAGACTGTCAGATAATGCAAGATAACACAAACATGCAATCCATATCATAAACCTCATTGATAATGTGAACTTAAGTCTGCAAAAACTGATGGCAAAGCACCTTGACAAATGAAAAGTCGAATAGCAGAGAGCTGAGAAATTTAGAATGATCAGACGAAAAGCAAGCCTGTTTCGGAGTAAAACAGTTGTGGAATACCTGTCATGTTTCTGGCACTGAGTGTTTTGCTGCTTATATTCCCTGCAGCTCCTTCTGCTCCAGTCAGAGATCGCTGCACAACAGGCAAAAACAAACTACTGCTGACCATATTTGATGGGTTCAGGTGGGACTACGACCGAGATGTGGACACCCCAAACCTGGACAAAATGGCTGAGGAAGGAGTCAAGGCGGCATATGTCACTCCACCTTACCTGACCATTACTAGTCCTACACACTTCACCCTGTTATCTGGTAAGGAGGATAATACAACAGTGATTTTTAAGATTTAAGATCCTTTATGGTCACCCTAAAAATTTAAGTCTTATGCTAAATAATATTACTCGCCTCAGTCTATTCATATAAAAAAGTTATAAATAACATATTTTTTCCAACAGTTAAGATATTAATGATAGATTAGTAATTAATCATAACTAATTAATAGCAGTATTGTACTAGAATGAAATTTGAATGAAAATGCTTTCATGTAAGTTTTACCTTCTCCTGAAATATACATGAGAATGGATGTCAGAACTCACCAACAATCTAAAGTTTTTATTTTATTATTTTTTTTCCTAGGAAGGTACATTGAGAACCATGGTGTGATTCATAACGTGTGGTTTAACACAACCACAGGACAAAGGAAAGAGTACTACATGGCACAGTTTGTGGATGAATACTGGGATAATGGCAGTCTACCCATTTGGATCACCGCTCAAAGACAGGTACATCCCAAACCCCCCCAAAAATACTTAAGCTAACTTCTTTGAAATCTAGGTTATGAGCAAGTCGCAATAGCAAACCACCATAATCTTTCTGGAAACAGTGATGCAATGAAGTATTTTATTTGTAATAATACAATACTACACATGAAACAGATTTTTCTGTACACTAAATCTTTCGTGACTTTTCTTAGGGTCTTAAAACAGGATCTTTACACTTCCCTGGCACTGCGGCCACTTACCAGAAAGAAACAATTCAGATGAGGGAGATAGAACCAAAAGCCTATGACTACACCAATGAGACGGCGTGGAGGGAAAATGTGGATAAAGTCATGAAGGAATGGTTTAAAGATCAAGACTTAGACTTTGTCACTTTGTATTTTGGCGACCCAGATGAAACTGGCCACAAGCATGGGCCCGAGTCTTCCGAG
>JAUMHI010000053.1:12137377-12176426 GCA_032359435.1 Enteromius unitaeniatus | reverse complement strand
ATAATGTTTTTGCTGAGATGGCCAGTCAATTTGAGAAAACATTAATTATTTTGTATACTACATAAAGATGTAGTTTTTAGATGGTAGTAGTTTTGAGTTGCGATTACGCAAAGTAATATGTTAATACAAACCTATTTATTGTGCATCTGGATGCAATGTTTTAATATAATAGGCTTTAGCTACTTTTCATTTGAAATAGTTGGCAACACTGTGCCCAACGACCACTTCACTTGACCATCGTAAAAGAAGCCAAACTTAATCTACAATAAAAAACTTTTAAGGGATTGGAACATGAGGCTAAGCATGAAGAGTTCGCCATAACGTACCTGGTCATGAAGGAGGACTATCAGACACAGTATATAGAGCAATCACAGTTCATAACAAGGAAAAACAACTACATTTTACTGTTTGTCCACGTAAACACGGGTATAATTAAAACTGGGTCGCTGCATATCTACTTGTTTTTCTGTCCAAGCTGGATTTCGTGCGTCAGTACGTTCTGAGGGCGCACAGTAAGGGGCATTTTTGGCGGCAAATGTCTTCCCTTTTCCGGCTTAATGTTGCCTATATCGCGTTGCAACAATTTGAAGAGAATCTTGCGTGTGTGTGTGTGTGTGTATGTACCTGATCTCATAAATGTGTGTAAATAAAAACGAAAACTCGTGGTACAGATACGAAAAAACACTGCGGTGTGTTTATGGCTTTTGGTTAGACGCGTGTCATATGCACGCCAACATTTTTTATATCGTATGCATGCGCAAACTGCGTATTATATGTACGCACCTGTTTATCATACGCCAAAGTCCTTTTTTGCGTATCAATACCACGAGTTTTAGTATATTTTTGGCGTACTATTTACTTAATATAGATAGGCCCATGCAAGGTTACAACGGAGACCTAGCCAAGGGCAGGCTGAATGAATCGGTCTTCACGTCTTTATAGAAATGAGGAAATGTAGTTAAAATACATGTTTTCTAGTTAGTGCTGTGTTTTTTTCTTCAATGCATACAAATATAGTGGTATAAATGTAATAATGAGTTAATGAATTGGATTAACGTGGATGCGTAGCCTATAGTCAAATAATTGTGTTTCTAGTTTTTAAGTCATGATACATGTGCTAGATACAAAAAAATCTATGACACAGCTGCAGTCTCTTGGGATTTATTTAGTTAATTCGTGTCCTTATATTGACCACTAGGGGACGCATCGTGCATGGCATACACACAACAGAGAAGGATGCTGGATATATGCACCGACGGCACTGATCATAACAATAAATTATATCGACTAATCTAAAGCGATTCTAATGTGTTCTTGTAAATTAGATATAAATAAAGAAAAGTAGAAGAAAATGAACGATGCTTAATAAGTTTGGTCACCTAAATGCAGGTTAAAATGTGAAATGAAATCCATGAACAAGTTCCTCTGCATATCTCGTCTTAATAAACCTACTAATTCTCCATGGTTATACTAATATTGTACAAATATATTCATGTATTAGTGGTTGAAGTCAGTACATTCAGTCAGAGTCAGGATAGTTCAGGCCGACAGATCCTAAAACAATTAGATAAACCATTGCTACATGTTTGTGTTGTTTGGCAGTGAAACAGAAGGAAAAGAATCAAAGATGAATTAATTTAGAAAATTGGATTAGTGATTCTCCTGCCACCTATATCCATCAAAAACACCACTGGTTTACTTTGGAAAATGCAGAGTCATTGAATGCCAGTGTTCTTTACGACTGTTCACATCTTCTGTTACACCACTTCTCATGTTAAGAAAGGCTGTGATCCATAACATTTCAGTCCTGTGCCTGCATTTGGAAATAAATAGTAAGGCTATCATTCAAGAGGAATTACAAACTTTGATTCCATTACATATACAGACACAAAAACATGCACTCACATGCTGTCTCACGAACTCACCCAACACACACACACACAAAGCAATGGTCGTATGCAGAGGCACACGCAAGAGTGGCGCCACAGTCTGCTGGGTGCATTTATTATGGATCAGCTTTGCCAATACTTTCAACACCAGTCCAACCTCCTTCAAACAGCCACAGGCCGATACGTGATGGATCCTGCTTTTGCGTGGAGAATCAATGCAGGACAAACAGTTCCTACTTCGGCCCGTGTCAGTACCGCCATCCAAAACACCTCTCAATCCAACTCCTAAATTATGTGAGTAATTGATCTGGACAGCGAAAGCCTGAGATTTTGGGCCTTGCTTGTTCAGTTTGCCACAGATTTCCCCGGTGGCTTAGTTGTTGAGCTCTTGATGAGCTTCCATGATGTTAATTAGCTTGAACACAAACAAAATACTGTTTCCACGCGGACCGAAGGTGATCTGTTCCACCTCATTACAAATGAAACCTCCATACATTCATCTAATCTCCTGTAAATATCTATTGCAGCAGCCGAGCATGACGACAGCGCTGTGAAATTTCAAACAGAGGAACCTGATCTAGACCTGAAAATATTGAGAATGAAGCATACGGGTGGCAACTGCGTACACATAGATTTGTCTTTCAGTAAAGGATTAAAATGTTTGTTCGAAGCTTTATGAATACAGAAGAAGAGATCCTTCCTGTGCTACGAGAACGAGTCCGTTTTTTACCATATAGACAGCGATGGGTGGAACGATGGCACAGAGCCCACGTTGGCCTGGCGAATGGGGGGGAAATTATAGGGCTCCGCTGCCAATTTCTTAAGGGGAAAAAAAGCAAGGAGGAACAAAAGGGAGATGAAGCTTGCGGTTTGATTAAACCTCAGTTGAGTCAAGTATTTGCCATCCCTCATGTTTGTGTAGTGTTTTTGGAGGGGAATAAATGATGAGAACTTGAGCTCAAATTGAAGGCTGAGGAGGTTTTAGGCATTTCTATCTGTCAACCTTGATGTAAAGTGCTCAAGATTTTCTTTCAGATTCAAATTGTTGTTTTCTTTTTCTTCTTCAGTAAGAAAACGGAATTAAAAGTTGCAAGACATGATAAAAAGTAACACAAAAACAATACAAATCTTGACTTAAAACGTAAAAAAAAAATCGCATGCATTTTAATCTTTTTTGGATTTGGCTCAATTTGCGGTCCAGATGATTGTGCATTGATGTTCCCCTTTCATTAATAAGTAGACGTTCTTTAATCATATTTGGTACCGACTCTCTTACACTTCAAAGTCAGTTTGAACCTGCACGTCTGCAAATATAGCTGTGATCTTCCAACATCTGACATGCAATCATCCCTCTGACCCCATCGCTGGTATGAACTTGAGATCACTCTGACCTTTTTCTTGGTGATATCATCCTCAGAGCACACTTAGATACCCTGATAACACCTGGCCATTTTCAAAGGTGCCTAACAACAGCATTTTAATGAAGACCAAGACACACACTCAACGAATATAATGCTATTGAGATTTTTAGAAAGAGAGAAAAAAGGAGGTGAATTTCCTTGAAGCAGAGTAGTGACAGACATCAGCCCGAGGCTTATGTTGATACATGTCTCTTCCTGACATCATTCGCATAACTGTAAATGTAAGCTATAATAAAGAGTTTTACCACATGTTGTTTTTGAATGTCACACTCTCATAAAATATGAGAAACATTGACAAGTCAAGGCTGTAAAGTGACACATTTCACTGCCAATGGTGAAAACAACATAATTTCTCAGTTCTACAGATATGCTTTCACAGTTGGAGGCTGATTCTGTTTTTCGGAGGCTCATTTGGGCCAGCTTTAAAAGTAGAACAGCGAAAACAAACAAGAAGCTCATGGAACCTCACAGCATAGGCTACAAAAACAAAAATGTATATGTGACCCGGGACCACAAAACTAGTCTTATTTGTAGCAATAAAATACATACAAAATTATAATTTATTTCTTTTTTTTGCCAACAATCAGTAGAATATTAAGTAAAGTTCTCCTACTGTAGAGATTTCCTTACGTAAATATATTAAAACTTATTTTTTATTAATAATATGCATTGCTAAGAGCATCATTTGGACAACTTTAAAGGTGATTTTCTCAGTATTTTTATTTTTTTGCTCCCTCAGATTCAATATTTTCAAATAGCTGTATCTCAGCCAAATATTGTCCTTTCTTAAACTTGTTTATTCTGCTTTCATATGATGCATAAATCCCAGTTTTTAAAAATTAATACGTACGAGTGATTTGTGTTGGGTATTTATGGATCCAAAAATATTTCATATTTTACATACAAAGAGTAAAGTGGATGTATATGTTACTGAGAATGATTTAATGGACTTTATATATAGATTCATTTTATGTTGAAGATTTTTTTATTGCTGCATATCAGCCACCTGGACATTGTATGAACTTGTAACCCTGAATCATGATTATATAAATATATTTGTGAATGAAATTTGAGCTTTTTTAGTAAGGAGTTTCCAGGCCATTGGTATTGCCCACAAACCTACTCACGTCCCCATGTTCCTTTGGTTTGGGTTTCCTCCATCCTCTGCACACCAGCTATTCGGTGCAGTCGCCAGGAAACATGCACGAGGTTCAGACCAATGAGATGCTTTTCTCTTTAAGGGAGTGTCTGGGCAAAAAAAACTATCTGAACGTTTAATGACTGGTGGTTTTTCCGCTCTGTCATGGTTAGAGAGAGTGCCTGGGTGGCCAGACTGGCTTTCATCACGGGATGGGCGCAGTGTGTAAAGGGGCAACTGTTCCTCACACCTGATTGTTAGTGATACTGGATGGACTCCAGAACTTGGGTGGCATGTTACTATGCGAGATGAAGTTTCCAGTTATGTCTCCTGGGATGTGATGCCCTGAGAGCGATGAAATGGGATCATTCATAGCATCTATGAGTGTTTAGGTTTGAGGCTCGCCGATTGAGGTACATTAAGCCGGCGTTGAAAATCACGCATGGCGCTGCCCAGTTATTCACTGTGTGAAAATATGCCTCGTAAAGAGAGAGAGAGAGAGAGAGAGAAAGAAAGAGACTGGCACACAGCATTTCTTGTTGAGTAGAGTGGAGTGACAGGTCCATAATCTTAGCTTACTGGAATGCAGGAGGAACAGGCAGTGTTTTTATTCTGCAGCTAGCTGAAGAGTAATATGAAGACGTAATGTTCCTTTACATAAACCCTCCTTAGTGTGCAAAACCAAGTGATGCTGGACAATGTGCTGGTGGATAAAGTAAAAAATTGGGTTCACTTTTTGCCACGAGGGAAAAGTTGCATTTTGAACTGTTACATTGACGCTTAGGCGTGATTGATCCCTGACTGAGTTTTACTCTTTGAAATGCTGCAGTGTTATGTATAAATATAGCAAAACAAAAAAGTCAAAGCCATTTATGTAACGCTTGACAAAAAAAAGGAGCTTAAACCTAATCGATACAGAGCGGAACGTCAGTATCTTCATTCCTTTGCGAGGTCAAGTTGTTCCTTTCATGCCAATAGACTTTAGGCAGCAGACAGAGCAGTGAATGTTTTTACATGTGATCATCCATCCAGCATGTGTTTCAGGCGCCACACAGATTAAATGAAAGAATCTGAAAATGAAGGTCTTTAACTTTTAATCCTTTTACAAAGACCCTTCAGACTGTCTGAGGACGGAATGGCGTCTCGGAGGAAAAAAAACAAAGTAACTGATCCACTCCCTCCGAGGAATACGAATCACCAATTGTCTATTACGATCCAGACTTGACTTCATAAGTCAAATTAAAATAATATCACCTCAATTAGCGTCATATCAGCGTGGAGGACTTTATAAATAGCAGCTGGCGGCTTTTACTGCATGCAGTGCATGTTAAGCAGATTGCGTATGCACGGCAAGTGAAATAAGCAGAAAACAGTTCATGCCATTTTTAGTGGTTTTATTTTAAATGCATTTCGACTACATGGACATAAAGAATAAATAGTTTCTTTTAATTTACATGAGCAGTTATTTTCCATTCCCCTTATATTTACAGCACACCAAGACTGTAATCTATAATCTCCCGTCTGAGGTGTATAAAGATAAAGAATTTGTTTTTTCCGAATAATGGAAAAAGCTTGGAATTCCTTCAATAAACGCACTTTGAATGCGAAATGTTCTTCGACATAAATATGTATAAAGTTACATTACAACCAAAGTTACAGTAGACACTGGATATTATAGGCAAATACTGACCTTTTTTCTTTTTTATATAAATGAATCAGGCACCACTTTACTTTACAGTGTCCATGTTAGACATATTACTATAATTATTACTATAATGACTATAATACCAAGCAGCTCCACAAAAGAATCACATGTTAAGTACACAAAGTTTCGTCAGCATCCCTCATCAGTACTTCTGTCTGAAATTACACAGTAACATGAACACCAATGTAAAGTGTAACCTAGAATGGCACCACATATACATCAAATATACATTCCTACACTGGACAGTGCATGTGAGAATGAGCACCGAGCTTATTTCAGTTCGGGCAGGAGCATTTGCACTCTGTTATAATGGGGTACTGAACTAGTATCCAGGCACATTTGAGCCCACCCTTTCTCTGCAGGCACCTCCATCGCAAAACCGTAAAATGGCTGGATTTGGCAGGTTTGCAAACCATCCCTTCTGGAACCGAACAAGACCTTTTATTGTAGCAGCTGGCCACCTTCACATAGCGGGGCCAGAATCGGTTCCCCAGGTCCTGCCATGTGTGCACAACCGGACAGAAGGCATAGGACCACAGCCACAGCTGAAGCCTTCTTCTGAGTTTCTTACTGGGCTTGTGTTTTTTCCCATGCTGGATCTCAAACTCCATGGCTTTGATTTCTTTGGGCATGGTGCCGGTGGGACGCTTGAAGAGTTCGGACTCATTCAGGTCGTCCTGTCCTGCGTATTTGTCCTCCGGTGGGCTGATGGACATAAAGTTTTGGTCGAATTGACTGCCTAACATGGCTCTGAGTTCGGTCTCGTTCAGATCCCGCTCCTTAGGGTCCAGTATGGGATCCGGGTCCTCGTTGAGTACCACTATAGGCAGAGTGTCACTGGGAATGGGACGGAGGAGGTAGTAATGTTGGCACATCCCTCCTTCTATCCTGAATCCGAGGGAGAAAATGAGCACGTATGTAGCCAGAAAATACGGCACGTTATCCATCTTTTCGGCTGATTAATCCTCGCGCTTGAGTGTTCGCTTGAGTTTTTGGCGAGCCGCGAGAGCGCAGTCTCCAGCGCGGTGTCTACCCACCAGGGTTCTCCTTAGAAAGTGTTTGGTCAATTTAAACGGCACTGTCCTTGGTGCCACTTCGCTCGTAAATGTGATCGGGGATTCAAGAACGCTGTGTCAGTGTCTACTTTGTGGTCATTCCGCGCGTCTCGTTCCGGTTTTACGCACAGGTTCCCATCAGCAGAAGGGCTCATGACAGCATCAGGCGTTTTCAGCCGGACCCGGTCTCCTTTCTGAGCTCGCGGTCTCCTCGCGTCTGAATCCGGGGTCCTGGTGTCTGAGGATCCGCATGGTGTCTGGTGACGGGCGCCGAACTGAGAATCACCTGGCTCGTCTGATTTATCCTCGCGGGTCGCGATAGAACCCAAAGACCCATTCTCAATTGTGGGTCTGTTGCCAGAGCTCCACGACACCTCCTTCTATTTAGGGAGGGGAGGGGGGTGGGATGGGCCGGGTTGTGGGGTATGGGGTGGGTGGGGGTAGAAGGGGGTCCGTCCGGAGGTATGCCTATCGTTGGTCGCCCTCTGCCGGTGCGCTCGCACAAGAGTGACATGTCAAAAGATCAATGACAGCAGCGAGGACTAGCAACGAGTCTTTAGGATCTGTGTGAACTTGACTGAAACATAATTGAATTAAAAAAAAAATAGTTCGTTTTAAAACCACATGAGAGAGAATATTTATTCCAGTTTTATAATATGTTTCTAAATGAAATGTAGGCCTGTATATATAATTTAAAGGAACCGTGTTCATGGAGCTTTGGTTACACTTTAGAATAGGTAACACTATTAACTATTTTCCCTCAATAAATTCTTAATTGGCTGCTTATTAGTAGTTAGTAAGGTAGTTAAGTTTAGGTATTGGGTAGGGTTAGGGATGTAGAATAAGGCATTAATATGTGCTTAATTAGTACTTATAAATGACTAATATTCTAGTATATATGCATGCTAATAAGCAACTAATTGATGTGAAATATAGTGTTAAAAAAGGGTTTTAAAAAGTTAGTTTACAAACATATTTTTTTAAAGAAATATAATATTTTAGCTTTAAAATATTTTAGTTATTTTATTACTCAGTCACAAATATTGACAAAAGAAAGAAACACACATAACGTCTAAAATATTTACACTGGCTCACCAAAAACAACACAAGGCCTTTTCAAAAAAAAATATTTTCATTACATTTTTATTTACATGATGTGCATTCAAGCGATTCAAGTTTATGACATGCAGGCCTAACAAAAGCTGATGTGAAGTATATGTATGTTGTTCTGTTTAAATCGTTCTCAGTCGATATCAGTTTACTCTAAAATCAAATCAATGGGTGCCACTGTTCGCATTAAATAGCTTTTTTGGCTTTTCTACCAATGACAAGGTTGCATTCAGACATCCTATGATATTCCTCTGCTCCTCTTTAGCGTTCAAATTGACCTTAGAGCAATTTTCTGGATTGCAACTGTGTCAGCGAGTGTCTGGCGCCAGTAGAATGCAACTTCTTATTTAAAAGAAAGGAAGTGGGCTGAAATTATGTTTTTAAGATAAGCTTGCCAACCAACTGTAGTGACGAAGGAATCTGTGGCCCTTGAAAATGGCCTATCCTCCGGCTAGAGTTACAAAACGCAGGACCGGCGCAGTCTCCGGGTGAACAAAGACATTTCTGAGAGCCAAATAAAGAGCTACGCTGTTTTCCAGAGTCCTCCATATGAACATAAAACTGATTAATGCATTTGTGATGAACAGACGCCGTACTGTCTTAGTATTAAATGTCACTCATAATAAGTGTCTTAACCTGTGAACTGCGGCTCAGTTGATGTATGCTGTTGTACTCTCGTGGATTCCTTCGCTCTGTCTTGTAATTTGTACGAGTGACTGTTTAACTGTGTTACAGTGGTTTCCATGGAAGTGTGCGTTTGGACACATAGAGGCCACATTCAAACAGGCTCCTGTCAATTTTAGCTGCGAATTGAGAACATTGCGTCATTCCGGACCTAATCATCAGATCATCTCCTCGATAGCAATATTCGCCACGGTTTGAGTTCTCTTCCAACATACACATACATTCTCATTTCTTCCCCTCAACTGACGGCCAGATCCACGTGTTTCGAATCATCTGGAGGTATATTTGTCCTTTGATTTTTGTGGAATATCTGGGCAAAGGCCAGTCGCGCCTCCATGACCATCAATGTCTGATCCGACTCTGAAGTTCACTTAATCTTAATGACGGATCAGAAGGCCTCCCAGCTTGAGGTCAAAATATTCCTGATTCTTTCATGACCCAGCTAGATAAAAATGTCATTTGTTTTTGTTTAGTTCCCTGTGAAGACCTTTGATGATCTAACAAGAGAGCAATTTGAACGCTCGATTTGAAAGTTACGGTTTCTAACATGCGGTTAGTTCAGGTTTAAATACAAACATACACAAGAAAACACAGTCTCTGTTTGGATCTGTCTGTTTGTTTAAATTGTTAACATTGCAAACCAAGCTTCTTGTCAATTTCTACAAAATATTAAACCCACATAACACACACAAATAAAATATAACCTCTGATTAACATTTTTTTAATTATATATCATAAATTGGCTTATTTTAAAATGTTTATGTTGTACACCAAGCTTCATGTCAATTTATAAAAATATGAAACTTTACTAATAAAAATATAACTTTTTTTAAATAATTTTTTTCTGTTTTACTGTTTAACTTTTTAAATCTGTAGTCAAGAATTAAATTTCATAATTTAAAATATACATTAAACTGTAAAATCTGTATTCAACCACTGTAAGATTAACATTACATAATTATATATTGTCTGTTGTTTAAACTGTTAAACATGGCAATAGAGCTTCGAGTGTCAATAAACATATATAAACAGATTAAACAATATATATAATTATTATAATATAATATAATTTATAATATATTTCTAAATGATTTTGAGATGCTTAAAAATATAAAATGTATAAATTCTCTTAATTTCAACCAGGAAAAAAAAAAAATACATTATATATATATATATATATATTACGATAGGTCTGAAATGAAAGAAACACACATAATGTCTAAAATATTTACACTGGAATGTTTATTTTTATGACTTAAATACATTTGTCACAACGTCATATTCAAGATGCATCACAAAAAGCAAACAAGTTACATCAGAAACTTCTATGACATGGGACCAACCATCAAAAATACAATACTGAAATATATTTTTTGGATCAATAAATGCATAATGCAAAAATATACAGATATGATGTTTCTTAATTGTTTTGGCTTGCATTGTGCACAGTATAAAGGTATCGAGACAAATATACCATATAATTTAACAATAATGCCCTCACTGGAATACCAGTTGCAAAGAGTTCAATTATTTAACTGGAATACAAGTAAGGTGGAATATAATAAATAATGCCTCACGTGGGCTTGTGTTGAATGCATACAGAACACACCGTTGTGTCAGAACAGTGCATTTACCCACAGGATTTGGAGCACCAGCTGACATCTCTGTACATTAACCGGAAGATGAAATCTTTATTTTACAATTCTTCACAGGAGAAACTCCAGTCGCGACATATACATACATACATATATATATATATATATATATATATGGAAATCAAACATTTTGTGCAAATACCATTTTTCTTTCTTTTTTCATAAAAAACACTAAAAACATGAATAAACTGTTGAAACATTGCAACAGACACATTCACAATGCTTCTTGCAAAAGCTGCCCTTTTCATTCAGGAGGAAAAAATATTTCACTTAATTATAGGGCGTACACATGGATAGTGTGAATAAATATATACTATATTCACATCGAATCATTGCAAAACAAATGTGGTATAGTTTTACACAATTAATAATGCATTAACTAAACATACCACCTTTTTGGTTATGTCATTAGACCATAACTTGCATTTCATTTCAAATATCTATGGCTTTATTGACAAAATGAGTGCTGTTATAATAATAATTATGCAAGAAGAATAATCCACTTCCAAATCATTAAAATGTATGTTTATATAAGTGGCACAAATTTGCGGTACAAGCAAATAAGACTTCTTCCTCCGGTCAAAAGTGATCTGATTCAAAAGAATCCATCTGTCAAACTCTAATTACAACAAAAGTTAGGGTGGGATGCAAATATACTGTATATATATTAAAAGTGCAGTTTTTTTTATCATTCCTTTAACCAGTAAAACTTAAGTGGTTTTCATTTCCTGTCATAACAGTGGCGTACCCAGCATAAATAGGAACAGAAACAAACAAATTACAACGAATCTTCGAATGTGAACAATCACATGCCACACACCACCATCAAATGGTAAACATCGCACAACTCAAGGTATTTTTCAATGAAACACATTCTGTGGAATAAATGTCACACAGTCTTCTCTTAGAACTACTTACCAGTTTTTTAATTCGAAAATGGCTTGAGTTTGGTAACAGGGTCTGTAGTAATGGGACCATTTTTCATTCATCCAGTGTTTCTGAACACTGAAATGCAATCTATTAGAAACACATGTAGTGTAAAGTGGATGATGCACTTTATACATCAATAGAAAGAGCAAACATAACTAAACGGGCACTGAAATAAGCAGATACATCAATCTTTCATAGCAAGTAAACACATAAACTGAATTTCAACCGACCCTCAAATCACCTAAATCCACTCTTCACCTAAAAACACTACAACAGAGCCCAACAGCATGTTTTCCAGATGTAAAAATCCCATTCATTTTCTCCACAGAGAACTAGATTTTTTTGACTAATAACAATTAAACCTTTCATAACAGACTAAACAGAAGTTATATCAATTGATTTAGATATGTTCATATATATATATATATATATATATATATATAAAATCTATGTTACAAGTTTGTTTGTATGTAGGTGGGTAGATAGATAGATTTTTAAAATGTAGATTTTTTTAACTAATGCATAAAATACTTTCTCTCTCTCTCTTTCTCTCATGCACACACATACATAATAATTGTGCATCCAAAATAAGTTTTTCTTTACATAACAAATGTAAGTGTACTGCATGTATATACTACATTTAAGAAAAATATGTTGTTTATACATTAAATATATATTCTTTATAAATGATATGAATATAAATATATACACGTAAATACATTTAAATATTTTCCAAATACATACTGCATTTGTGTGTATTTATATATACATAAATATACAAAGTACACACACACACACGTATATTATGTGAACAAAAACGTTTAATTTGGATGTGATTAATCATGATTAATCATTTGACAGCACTGATATATTTATATATAATAAATAAATAAATAATTACACACACACACACACACACACACATATATATACAGACAGACACACACATAAAAAAGTTTGTGTTTTTGTGTGCAAATAGATATAATATAGCGCTGGTTTGGGTTTTGTTCATGACTTCAAAGTCTTTCAGTCTGAAGACATTTATGAAACCCCTATGGTGATAATAAATGGGAAAAATACATTCAGAACAAAGGCAGCTGAAAAAGTGAGAGCTCACTGTTGGGCTCCATTGGCTGAGGCAATTTCAAGTTCTGAGGAAAAGCAGTGCTTTGTTTCATGTTGCATTGATATTTAACATTGTAACAGTCAGAGCCATGATTAATGAGTCCCGCAGAGTTGACCAGCAACTTCATCCTCTGCAGCGAGGATGCAAGAATTGATTAGGCTAAGTATTCACTCATTACAACTGTGAGCTGTAAAGTGTGCGTTCAGAGAGGAAAGAGGAGTTCTGGAGCTTAGAGGCAGTTCAAGCGGTGATAATACCGCACATATACACGATTGAACACTTGTATCATCCTAAAGAGTGCTGCTGAGGATCTCCGACACTTGTTCGTTCGTTTGCTCGTCCGAATCAATGTCCTGAGCTTCTGCCTTAGTGCCGTATCCCGATCCAGCATCTCTAGCTGTAGCTCCTCTCAGTTCTGTCTCCTCCTCCTCCCAGTGTGGGGCATCTCTGCAGGGTGATGTCTTGCTGCATGACTCCACAAAGATCCTGCGAACGTTGGGCTTAGACTCCCTGTAGGGCGGTCTGTACTCATCCAAACTGTAGGAGGTAGTGGGCGAGTGCGGTAGGTTGAGTGGCGTCTCCAGCGGCAGGTCGATATCGCTCTGTCTGGTGTAGATGCCTTCGGATAGAGAGGGAGTGTGACTTTCGCTCTGTACACGCAGCCAGCGGTGCGGCCCGCCAAAGTAACTCCTCTGGGGATGGCTTTTGGACAGCAGCTTACGTTTCGTTGGTGGATCGGCTAGGAACTTGCAGCGGGATGGCTTGTCTGTGGTCTTCACGGAGTAAGAGGACAGCGATAGGTCCTCCATGTCCTTGGTGCACGAATCGGTTTCCAGAATAGACTTGGAGCACGCGCTGTATTTGAGATCGTGCATCTGAAGAACGTCAGGAGCGCTCCCGCTGAGGACGTGCACGGCCTGATGGGAGAGATCCTGGGCTGAGGAGTAAACTAAGTCCAGGTCACGAGGGCTCAGAGCGTCGCTAGAGTCGTAATCGCTGTCTGTGGGGAGGAAGACCTCTGAACAGCCCTCTTCATCTGAACCTGGTTGGGACTCTGCAAAAGATGGGGATTGAAATAATAAGTCCACTGGAATAAATAAGCATGATATTGCTTATCCAATTTAGTAATGCAATAATGAAACATTTCAAAAGGACAGTTCTGTTTCTAAAATCTGATTAGTATTTCTCATGCTCATCATTTGAATGAAATTTGAATAAATGCATCAGACTGCATTTATTTGATTAAAAATACAGTCAAAAAATGTTTACATAAAAAAACCTAACATTTCAATAGATATTAAAATGTAATTTATTCCTCTGATGGCAAAACTACATTTTCAGTGTCACAAACATTTCTTATTATTATCATTGATGAAAATAGTTTTGGTAATATTTTTATTTTATCTTATAAATAAATATTTTATTAATAAATAGTTTTGATGCCACTTAACATCAGTTTAGTGTATCGTTGTTAAATAAAAGTATTAATTAATTAATTAAATA
Source organism: Enteromius unitaeniatus (assembly GCA_032359435.1). Classification (NCBI taxonomy): domain Eukaryota; kingdom Metazoa; phylum Chordata; class Actinopteri; order Cypriniformes; family Cyprinidae; genus Enteromius; species Enteromius unitaeniatus. The sequence continues at coordinate 12,162,210 of JAUMHI010000053.1, read as the reverse complement.
AATAAAAACTTACCAACTTACTTAAATCGTAGTGCGTATTTATAATATAAATCAATTTACTGGACATTTACATTGGACATACTAAGCATTACATAATGCAATAGCATTTATTACATTTATTAAAAAGTTAATGAAAAGTAAAGTTATATCTATGCTTTATAGTAAAGGTCCTTTCTGAAAGATTAACAAGAACAGTTTCATTTATTCAGTATTTTAATGTGGCAGTTTGTTGAATACATATCCTCGCACATAGTGGAATAATTATAAATCCTGAGAAATGGGGAATATAAAAGATATAAAACGCTTAAGACGACACGGGCCAGTTTGGGTATTATTATATCATCCAAATTTGTTTTAAGATATATGCAATGACTAAGTCAAATTCAAATCTATCAAATCAGGACCCAGCTCAATTGGGTCTTACTAGAACAGACACAGCAGTGACAACCCATGTCTGTGAATTATCATCATTTGTCAATCCTAAGTGAAACAGATCAAAACCTTAAAAAGCCCAAATTTCCAAAAATCACACCTTGCCAGAACATTACCACTTAATTTGTATTTCATCTCTGTATTTTGCTACCTTTTTGTTGCCATCATTTTAGATACCATTTTTCCTTTTATGCCAAATAACATCCAGTAATGCTTTGGCACCTCAAAGCATCAATCCAGAATGTTTTTTCATAACAATAAGTGTACCGAATTCTAATTAAGTCGATACACCGATTTATTTCCTGCAGAAACCCTTTTTTGTGCTGTCAACACATGTCACATTCTCACTACATATCTGAATGCAACACAGACACCCAGTCAAGCACAACACATATTTTTATGCCTGGATGAAAGGCAGCTATTGAAAAACAGCATTTACCGATTGTGGGCTTTCGTCTCCTCATTTCTGGAGAGGGAGAGGGAGTGGGCACGTAGTCTGTGTTAGAGGATGTGGAGTCATTCTTCTGGACAGGAGGCTCCACGCTGACATCTACTAGCCAGGTGATAGGCACCCAGCCGAGCTCTTTAGAACGGGCGTACTGCAGGGCATTGGTGATCCAGCGAACGTCTCGCCACATCTCTTCCAATTGCTTCAGACACACAAAGGAAAAAAAAAAACATACTCTGTTATTTCATTGGAAAATAAGGTTAGCTTGAAAACTAAACTAAAGGGGGCTATTTAAATGTTGATTCGATAAAAATGCAAATTGCAGCTTTCAGTGTGAGAAATGCGGTATTTCCCCCACACATACCTCGCAAGCGTTTTCCCCACAAACATCACAAAGCTTTTCAAACCATTAAAGCGCATCACACAAAAGCTTCAAAAGGAGGCCGCAGCAAACTTGCTGTGAAGTCTGAAGGGGCATGACCGTGACTAATATCATAATTTATTTTGTGTCATCTTCCTCTGTTCACCAATCATGGCACGTCAGAGCTGAATTGTACATATTGCTCCTATTTAGTGTGCAGAAGCGAAATGAGAGGTAAAATGTGTTTTCAATCAGAGCTGTTAACCTCCATGCAGTGAATCTTCACAACTACCACTTTCATATTTTCCATCCTTGGGACGTACTATAGCAATTGTATTTACAAGGAGCTTATTTCAAATTGGAAGGAAAAAGGCTGTACAAAAATGAAGCAGGGTAGACGAGAAAAAAAAAAAAAACACACACACACACACTCTGCAATCTGAGCTCTTTCTAGCAAATGCCATGTGAGATCCAGCTTATGGGAATGAGCTTTGACACCACAGGATGACTCCTTTGGAAAATATGCTGGGCTTCTAACGACAAAGAGGGGACTCCAGTATGACAAGGGCAATAATGTGAGTTTCTTTAAGTTGCGAAATAGACTACTTCAACTAATAAATGTTTGGCTGATGCTGTTGGCTGGGAAATATTGCAACAAATTAGGGGAAAATAAGAATAAATAGGCAGGGTGGCTTATATCATACCCGGTGCTCCAATATAGCGCCTCTCAACCCAGAAATGAATCACAGGTCTGTTCTGATAGGGCCGTGGACAGCAGGGAAAAATCATGTTAAATGGAAATAATAAAATGTAACTGACCATATAATTGTGCATATTTAGGATAGCAGAATGAATATTTCTGACCATTATTAAAGGGATGAGAAAATGTTTTTCTTTTTATGTGCGTCAAAGGCTGTGCAGTCAAACTCTACAGTATCTTGATGCAAAATCTAAATCAATCAAATAAATAAAAAAAATCAATCAAATAAAAACCCAACATGGACAGACTGCTTGCCAGCCATTCTAACAGGGCCATAGACTGCATTAAGAAATAATGTTAAATTGGAATAATAAAATGCAGCTGACCATATAATCATGCATATTTAGGAGAGCAAAATGAATAAGCCTGACCATTAACAGGGCTGAGAAAAGGCTTTTCGTTTTTATATGCATCAAAGCCTGTATAAGCATAATGTTTGGAAAAAATGTTGAAACATTAGACCAATGCAACACAGAAAGAGAAAGGCAGCTTATTCCTAAAGGGTTACTTCACCCAAAAATGAAAATTATGTTGTTCCAAAATTATAAGACCTTCGTTCATCTTCGAAACACAAATTAAGATTTTTTTTTTTTTTGTGAGATCAGAGAGCCATCTGACCCTGCATAGACAACAACACAACCGAAATGTTCCCAGATCCAGAAACATAGTAAAAACATCTTTAAAACAGTCCATGTGACATCAGTGGCTCTAGTGATGCTAGGAGAGTACTTATTTGCACAAAGAAACAAAAATAACATAATTTACTCAACCATTCTTCTCAACATGTCCCGCAACCAATACACCTTTCAGAGCATATACTACAATTGCGCCCCTATCTGCAACTGATCATTTGCACTATGTAATAGTGCTAATATGTACTATTTTATCTGCCTCATGATTCAGGGTTGGTGTAGCTCAGTATGTAAATGTGATCATGTATTCATGGGTTCGAACCCAGAGAATGCATGTGCTCATAAAACAATTTAAGTCATGATTTTTATAATGGGTAGGTTTAGGGGTGGGTTAGTGTGGTCATTTGTACGAATTACACCAAGTAAAACATGGTTTAATCACTGTAAGATCAGTGTAAAAAAGTCCACACACTGCATCATTGATAATTATGTCATTTCATGACGACAGACACTATGCAAAACTGTCATTATTTTTCATCCGCTAAAGGGGAACTTACCTTTAAATCGTAAATATAGGTCATAATAAGGTACAAGCACAAGCGACCTATATGGTTGTTTTTTGCTGGAGGAAAGGCTCATTCTTCTCCCCTGAGTTAAGTTTTATGCCATTTTAGAGAGTATCACAATGCATGCATAAGCTTTTTTCCACTAGGTGTAAACAACAGCAGATTATGCATATGAGCGAATAAACATGGCTGATTATGTCAAATACATTAAAGCGTGTGTATGTGCAGCGTTGTGAAACTCTCTTAAAAGACAGAAGACATAAGTCAGGGGAGAAGAATGATTGCGTAAATGATGCTATTTTTGTTTTCTTGTCGGAAAACTTAAGTTGAGGCACTCATTTTTACTGACGTTTGTGGACCTGGGATCATTTCAGTTTATGAAGGGTCAGATGGCTTTTTGGTTCCATCATAAATATATCAATTAGTGTTCCAAAGATGAACAAAGGTCTTATGGGTTTGGAATATGAGGGTGAGTAATTAATGACAGAATTTTTGGGTGAACTAACTGTAGCAATTGGATCAATCAGGTGCAAATTATTAGTAAAATTTAACAAATAATCTTTAATACCGCTTTACCCAACCAAAGGGGAAACTCAAACTGCGACTATAAGGATCTGTGGACCCTTCCCCCGAAAGGCAGCTAACACCTCAGGAAGGCGAAACAAGCCTCTGATTCCATGGCAACTGACTGATAACACCGGTTTATTGATTGAAGGAATGTGAACAAAGCAACTCTTGACTAGTTATCCCTTTTGAAAAGACAATGGACTTTTCCTTAAATAAATTCACAGGAAAACTTTCTTTGAGTGAACACATAGTCTTCGGGTCATTGTGTATATTGTTATTGTCCTTGTATACTGTCCTGCTACGGTACACTGTTTTATACATGTTTATGATAAAGGACTAGCTAATATCACCTCATAATATCAACATTATTGATACCAAACACATTTGTGTTTGGTATCTAAGAACTCATCTTCAGACGATCTAATTAAGACTCTTTGACCCACAAGAGGTGTGACCTCAACATATTTCAAAAGGCCCCACAGTGGTAACCCGCCTTGCTTTTTGCTTTTTCTGGATGCTGGACCCCAACCATCTCTCTTGTCTCCCGGGACCAATGCAAACGCACTGATGGTGTTACAGGTGGTCAACTGACTCTCTCCCATGTGTTCCCCATGAGTGTTTTTATACTTGTGTGTTCAGTTGTGTGAGTGAATGTAGAGTTAATAAAACTTTTGAACAAATTACATGAGTAATACAATTTCTAATTCTGCCTTGCAAATGAATGTCCCTTTACAACCAAGGGATTTCAACCCTTGCTACAGTACATGCTCTAATACTGTACGAAGGTATTTTTCTCAAGATATTTCTCAAAGTTCCTTCTTAGCCTGTCATGTGAACAATTTTAGTGTTGGATTTACGAAAATTATTTACACGCTTGTGTCAGACACAACTTTGGTATCCTTTTGTTCCACCACTTTTAAAAATCTGGGCCCTGAACTCTATAGCAGTGAGTAATATCAGATATTACTCTGGTAGCTTATGTCACTTGCATTATATAGCAGCAAACTTGTAAATCTGCCAACTTAAAGCCAAAAAGTTAAATTTGAGTGTCATGGTAGCTCTGTCTCAATGACACATCTCGCCACATGAATCTGAAACACGCATTTTGCGGTCTGCCATCAGATTTTTGAGTGGACCGCACAGCGACATAAACCTGCCCTCTTGCACGAGAGCAGAGCGCAAAGCTCTTTCCACCACCATGCCACTCTGACAGACGTGGCTCTTTCTGCTTCGCCGCCTCCTGGAACATTAAGGTTTTCACGCTAATTGATGCCACATTGCTCAGCCCCACACACACATTCATGCAGTCACACTCATTGATCGGTATTATTTTTTCCCCTCGTCGCTCTTAGGCGCTGTGTAATCTGTGGTCAGTGTGCTGCTTTTTTCCAGTGCCTCTTGGACCTGACATCACACAAACACTCTTGTGGTTTTGTGGTCAATCTCAATTAATCGTCCAGACCGGGGTGGCGGAGAGGGATTATTTCAGACCGGCACACTTAACACACTCCTCTCTTTCAAGTCGAATTGTGAGAGAGTCTGCTGAGCTGTTATTGAAATTTCGACACAAGAAAAACAACTTGTTTTACAGTTTATACGTCTAGTAGTTATGCTTTATGGCATCAATAAACTATCCTAATTGGATTATTAGTTTAAATTGTTTTTGTAGTTTGATGTTTCCAACACTCCCAAGGGGCTGGGAATAAACATGTGATCCTCAGGACTGAAACATGAATGACGTATTGCTAAAAGTTCTAATTGAAACAACACGAATGTGGCTAATAAAAGGGAATGAAGCAGTAAAGCATCATTTCAGATAGTGTACAAACAATTTTCAAATACGAAATAGCAATAAAATACCACCATACCACTATCCTGCACACCTGTTTGCTGCTTATGTTATGTTAATTTCTCAATAGTGTGACTAAACAAAATCTGAGGTTGCACCGGTGCGACCAGCAGTTCAAGGCTTAAAAAAATTCTCTACTGTTCTTAAACTTCATTTCTGTGGTTCAACAACAGACACACATTAAGGCCACAAGCCAACAGAATTAGTCGTGGATGTAGTCGTGGATGATGAGAAAAGAACGATTGACAACTTATTTGTTCAGAATGTTAAGTTTTGGTCTGATCATTTCTAATCATGTGACACTAAAGGCTGGATTAATGGCTGCTGAAAATTCAGGTTTGCTATCTAAGGAATGAATATCATTGTTATGATTAGGATTAGGGATGTAGAATAAGGTCATGTAGAATAAGCCATTAATATGTGCTTAATTACAACTAATAAATAGCTAATATTCTAATAATATGCATGCTAATATACAACAAGATAAAAAAAAAATTTGCAAAAGCATATTATTTAGAGAAAATTCCCTTTTGTAGACCAAAAACACGACACAAAATCACTGTTAAGCTTGGCTAAGGATGAAGATGCAAAATGCCTGCAGTGCAACAAATTACTTAAACTGGAAGGAAATAGATTTTTTGTGATGGATGTGCACAGTGGGCTCACACTGACGGCTCCAATAACAATGGATATTCATTTGCAAATGATTCCTGAACTAACATAGTTCCAAGACGTACAACAAGCTGTACTAAACACAAAATAATACAGATCTTATAAAACATCTATTTAAGAGTGAAATTTAAGTGAAGAAATTAGAAGAAAATGCTACATGTTCAGATCAGGTATTTAGCTTAAACAATTGCCCATAAAGACATTGCTACAGTAAAAGAGTTTGTATATAGTGACAAATTAATGATGTGCATTATATCTATAAATTTAAGCCTTTATAAAGTAATCAGTATTTTTGTAAAAAGAAGCCAAAAAAAAGAGTTTCTTTATCAATATTTTTGATATGTGATTCGAAACAAATTATGTAAAAATGAGTGCTGTCAAACGATTCATTGCAATTAATCGCATCCATAATAAATGTTTTTGTTTACGGAATATATATGTGTGTGTACTGTGTATGTTATGTATATATAAATACAAAGACATGCATATATATTTAAGAAAAAATATTGGATGTTTATATAATAAATATACTTATACTGTATATTTATATAATTTATGTATAATTTGAAATATAAGAATATGACTATATAAATGTATAAACGTAAACGTTTTCAAAATGTATACTATGTGTGTGTGCATTTATATATACATAATAAATATACACAGTACACATACATATATAATGTAAACAAAAACATTTATTTTGCATGTGATTAATCGCAATTAATTGTTTGACAGCTCTGACAAATTATATCACTAATAATGACAAATTAGTAAAATTTTATTTAAAAAGATAAAGATTTTTTGGTTTATTATATAATTTGGAACAAGGGAGAGGGAAAAAAAGTACAAATCACATTAGCCTTCATAGATCATACCTGAATATAGTCCGATATGTGCTGGTGTCTCTGTTTGGCTGTGGACACCTCTGAGTCAGTGATGGCCTCCCTAAAAGCCTGCTGGGTAATTAGAAAGTCCAGATCCAGCACTGAGGACAGCCGGCAGTAAAGACTGATAAATTTCTCCTTATATGAGCAGAAGTGAACTGCACATGGGATACAAAAAATATATAATAGCGTACTTAGTAATGGACACTGTCATATAAGGGCAACACTAGTCAGATGTTATTGCATTTTTCAAATTGACTTCACTGGGTGGTGTGCGCGTGAAATTGAGACCCTAAGAAGGTTATCATTAATGTCCGAAAAACACTGACGAATCTTTTTAAAAGACGTTTTTGTAATGGAAATCTGTGGGTGGTTTACAAGTGTATGGTGTTTGGGTTGAAACTACCTCACAGTATAACGTTTAAAAAGTTGTTTGAAACTCTCCCCACAACAGCAGCTGAATAAGCTACAAAGTGTTCTAACTGGCACCGCTGTTAAGCATACATGCACACTGAAAACAAACCCTGCTATTTGAATGAAAATGATCTGCTGTTCTTTAAAACAAATTTTATTGAATTATAATATTGATTACTTGTTTAACCTTTCCTTATTTTACTCAGTCTGGACTCAGCAAGGGGGGTGGGTGGCTGTTTGGCTAGCCGTGGTGCGCACCGCCACCCCGCTGGTGTCTGCATGTGTGTGTGTCTGCTTGATTTACTAGAGGTCCTAAGGGAGTGCGACTGGGGGCAGAGGGGGGAGGAATCTGTGGATTTTTATAAGGCCAACTGAGCTAATATTGTAGGGGTTGAAACAGAAGCCAGTGTACCGAGCTCAAACATTTGAAGAGGGAGGTTGAGGAACCCCGAGTGTGGTGTGTAGGGGTTGGTCTGTCCCGGGGCAGAGCAAACGTCGTCTGAGGCAGGCAGCAGCAGAAGAAAGGACACATTGTGACCCAGCTCCAGCACCTCGTGTGTGTAGAGACGGAAGTGCTTGGCCTGTGTGGGACACACAGAGACACACACACAGACTTTAACCCATGGGGGTCGAAGGGTAACAATGTTATGCCGTAACTAAGTAGCGGGAAAAAGTAGCAAAAATTTCTAAAATTAAGTAGTACAGACAGAAAGTTACTCTTTACTTATTTAACTGTAGTATCTTTAGCATAGTATAGCACTATCTATCTATCTCTCTCTCTCTCTCTCTCTCTCTATCATCAATCTGTTTATGTATCCATTCATCCATCCATTCCAATCCATAATTATGTCACTAATAATGACAAATTAGTAAAAATTTTATTTAAAAATATAAATATTTTTTGGTTTATTATATAGTTCCTGCATCGAGTGGGTTGCCACATCAGGTTGCACTACCACCCTGTTGTGTACAAGCAGCCATCTCCCCTGTGCGCCTGGCACACTAAAAAAGCTTTCTAAAAGAGTAGCTCATCGGTGGAAAGTCTTTTTAAAGATGCCCTTCCACTTGTGTGTTTCTGGTTGCGATCGTTACCTGGCGCCGGGTGATGGTCAGTTTGCTGCCTCTCGTGCCTGGGCTTGAAGCATGCTGAGGTGGCTGTGGTGAATGAGCCATGTTCTTATTGTGGGAAGAGGACCGCTCCGCTTCCTGCAAAGGGGCGGGGCACCCGTTCCTCTGCCCAAATCTAGGGCTCCCCCTGGTGAGAACAGCCGGGTGAGCAGCAGCGGCAGTCATGCTGTTGGGGCTGCTTAATATGAGATCACTTCATCACTGCCCGTCCAAACCCCTGATACTGCATGCCCATTGTACATGGCCCCCCAGCCAGTGGTGGAGGCATATGTGAACACCACAGTATTCCTGGAGACCTGCTCTAGGGGCACTCCTGCTTTGAGAAATGAGAGGTCTGACCACGGGTTGAAGGTTTGGCGGCAGGCCGGTGTTACTTGGACCCGGTGAATACCGCGTTGCCACGCCCACCTCGGGACTCAGCCGTGAAGCCAGAACCTCATCTGCAGTGGCACATCAACTGCATAGAGTTGTTGGCGGTACGGCTTGCCCTGGGTTGCCTCAAGGGACATCTTCGGGGGAAGCATGTGCTGATCCGTACAGACAACATGGTGATTGTTGGGTACATCAACCAACAAGGTGGACTGCGCTCCCATCGCAACTCGCCCACCACCTCCTCCTCTGGAGTCAGAAACATCTGAGGTCACTTCGGGCCATTCACATTCCAGGCTTGTGCAACCAGGCAGCTGATGAGCTGTTGCGAGCTGCACTTCCTGGAGAATGGAGACTCCATGCCCAGATGGTTCAGCTGAATTGAGAGTGTTTCAGAGCCGCACAGGTAGACCTGTTTGCCTCTCCAGAGACCTCTCATTGCCAGTTGTTTTACTCCCTGACCAAGGGAACTCTCGGCATGGACGCCCTGGTACACAGCTGGCCACGGGGCCTGCACAAGTATCCATTCTCCCTAGTGAGCCTTCTAGCACAGTTACTGGGCAAGGTCAGGGAGGACGAGGAGCAGGTCCTGTTAGTGACACCCTATTGGCCCACCCGGACCTGGTCACTCATGGCCATGAACTCATGCTCCTAGTGACAGCCCCTCCTTGGCTGATTCCTCTGAGGAAGGACCTCCTGACTGGCACCCTTTGGCAGAGGTTCTAGGTGACCTACCCCAAGGGGTAGTTGACACTATATCTTCAGCGAGAGTGCCATTCACAAGATGTGCCTAGACTTTTGAATGGAACCTGTTCGTCGAATGGTGTTCTTCTCAACAAAAAAGACCACCGAAGATGCCCAATTCATGCTTTCATTCCTGCAGCAGGGATTGAAGTGAAGGCTGTCTCCCTCTACCCTTGAAGTCTATGTGGTTGCTATAGCTGCAAACCACGACCCCATAGATGGGAGGTCCATTGTTAAGAATGACCTGATCATCATGGTTCCTTTAGTGGGGCCAGAAGGTGGAATCCTCCACAGCGTCCCACTGTACCCTTTTGAGACCTGTCTCTAGTACTAAGAGCACTTCAACATGCCCCATTTGAGCGTTTGCTAGCAGTTGAGCTGAAGTTTCTATCAATGAAGACTCTGCTCCTGCTTGCTCTGGCCTCCATCAAGAGGGTAGGAGGCAGCCCTAGCTTTGCTCTGTCCTGTCCGAGCACTAAGTTGACTGGACACAAGGCTTCAGGATATCAGACCAGCTCTTTGTATGTCACGGAGGCTGGCAGAAGGGGAATGCCATCTCTAAGCAAAGGGTGGTTTTCTGGATAGTAGACGCTGTCACCCTACCTTACCAAGCACATATCCGATATGTCTCAGAGTGACAGACTGAAAGGGAACATCTCGGTTACGTATGTAACCCTTGTTCCCTGAAGAAGGGCACAGAAATGTCACATCCGGTCGCCAATGGTGCTGTTAGGGCGAAACCTGGCTCCACAGCGAAAAGCTGAATATGCGCTGCACCGGCTGCTCATTTATACTCATGCTGTGATCAGCTGCAGCTGTATGCAATCAGCGCATGCCAATGTTCATTGGCTTGTTTTAATACACTCAAAGTGGATTGGGCTCTTGAAGCGAGATCACAATTCTCATTGGTCATATACTACCTGACGTCTCCATTCCCTTCTTCAGGGAACGAGGGTTACATACCTAATCAAGATGTTACACATCCATCCATTCATCCTCTCTATTTATCCATCTGCCTATCCATCCATCCATTTGTTTATCTATCCATCAATTATCCATCCATTCTATTTATACATCTGTCTTTGTATATCATCTGCCTATACATTAATCCATCCATTTATCCTTCTATCTATCCATTCATACCCTTTATCAGCCTACCAACTGCCTATCCATCCATCCTTCCATTTATCTAACCATCCATTCATCCATCCATCTGTATCTTGGTCTATCCCTCTGCCTATCTATCTATCTATCTATCTATGTCTATCTATTTATCTATCCATCTATATACGTCTCAAACTATTCACACTACTGGGTTTGTATAAGCTTTCAACTTAAATCCATCTTTTTAAACAACTTGCTATTTTAACCATTTAAAATATATATTTAGATGATTTTGATGATTGTGGTGCTTTTCATCAAATTAACAGACTTGACTGTCCTGTTGACTGCAGTACCTGGTGGAGAGGTAGATTGATCTGGTGCAGCAGACCCTTAATGGCCGTCTGGAGCTCAGAGAAGAGGAGGCAGTCTGTAGCCTGATCTGCTCTTTCCACCTCCACAGGTCCAGACAGTGACTGCAGCCATTCCCACTCATCCCTGGATGGGAAGAGACAGCGTTTAGTCAACATACACACAGCTCTATATTACTCTTTCCAGAAGAGCCCTTGACAGAGTGGTTTGCAAAGGCAAGTGGAATGAAATGTTAGGTCTGATTTTGAGAGTAAGAATTGGTGTGACTCAACAACTTTTCCTTTTAATTTAATTTCCAAAAATGCTAAAATGGGCTTCTAGGAAAGCGACAACCCTTGGGTATTTGTAAATGATTGCTGAAAGAATTTAAAAATAAATGAATTAGGTTTTACATTAATGAAAATATTTAGAACTCATATTGGCAAAAATTATAGAGAAAGCCAGTGAGGTAAAATGATTTCATTTAACTTTCTATAAATTTCAGAAAAACTGAGAGGATGAAAAGCATCAGCGCACAGTTCGCGGTTAAGATGATGGGGCAAAATATAGTAATTTGGTCTTAGTCTCAAGGACACCCTCAAGGCTAGCGTCTAGGGGGTAGGTTGGTGGAAAAAAAGAGAATTTCTTTGCTCCAGAGGTTTTCCTCGAGCCGTGAGTGGGCATCATCCTGTGTGAACCTCCCACTGACTTCCACAGTCCAGCCCCGTAGTAAATTTAGTTTTACTACCACACAGAGCTGCAGGATAATACTCTCCCTGTCTTTAGCTACCTACCAAGGTCAACACCATGACCCGAGATGAAAATAAATAAATAGCTCCTTTACCGAACAAAAACAAATAGCAGTTTTGTTTTGACTGTAAAAAATGGTGGTGTCAAGAAACTATGTAAGCCTGTGGTGAGGGGGAGCCTGACACGGAGTTCAGGCATATTTCAATCTTCTCAGGTACACTCACTCTGGAAAGTTCACATTCGCTTCACCAGTAAGAAATATTAACTTACTTCTGTACTATAAAAGGTTTAACACTGAATGTCCATATCAATAACATTCATTAGATTGCATGAACATTTTCCTGATGAGTCATGATGTACACATCTGATACTTTGTGAAAAGTGATAAATTACAGGCTTTGAATAAAAGCTTTAATTGTCTTTTAAACCAAGGGTATTTTTTCTTGAATACATTTTGACATGAAAAAAAAGAAAAAAGGGCTTCTGAGAACTGCTTTTTAAATCACAAAATGCAGAATGATTTAAGAAAAAAAGGATGCATTTACTTGTTTAATTCGTTTTACATATTCAGAATATTCTATTTTGCCTAAAGCAGGCCCAACAAATTCAGTCACGTATTATCTAGAGTCTTACTTTTTATTTGCATTTTTCATTTAAACATTAAAAGTTTCCTGCATGTTTGGGGACTAGCTTTGGAAGCAGTTATGAAGAATAGTGAGTTACAAACTCTGACTTCTCTTTGAATTTCAGTTTATATTTTGCAATTCTGACTTTTTTTCTATGAACTCTCAAAATTCATTTTTTTTGGTTATACCACAAAATAAAATAAAAAGTACAATAAGTAATTGACATTACTTTAGATTTTTTTTGCAATTATGAATTACCATTTTGCGATTCAGTTAATATCTTGATATTCTGACTTCTTTTCTCAGGATTCAAAAAAATGATTCAAAATTTTGAGACATGCTCAGAATTACGAGATAAAAAGAGGTAGCTACATTTTTATTTGAGTTACACTGAAGAACACTGCTAACCTTGACACATTCCAGTTGTCTCGTATCCTGGTGTGGCAGAGCATGTTGGGCATACGTTGAGGAACCAGAACTTTGATCTGGTCCACAGAGCTGCTGAGCTTCAGGTAACCCAGATAAAGCCCTGAGGACAGCCGATGCTGGCTTCGTCTCTGATAGGCCAGAATGTCCTGCAATCAAAATGACAGTTTAAATTACATTTTGTAGACTAAAGGGGCAAAAGTTTATATTTGAGTCAGGCCGGAGCTATAATTACCTGTATGGTTATGAGGAGGATGTCCAGGGCATATGGTTCCTCAGGAGTGGACAGAGACTTTCTCTGACTCTGCAGTTTGGATACCTGCATCCATTTCCCATTGAAAAAGGAATAAAGGCTATCCATCTCCCTCACTGTCACAAGCAGCACGTTTCCATGACGATCCTTAATTGGCTCATAGTGGACTCGGCCCAAATTGTGAGTGCCCAAAAGATTCTATTTGGAGAAAGAAAGAGAAAAATAAATAAATTAATCTCTGATGCTGTGCATGCTGTCCATTAGAAAACAATTGTTTTATATCACAAAACCAGTCTTAAGTCACCAGGGTATATTTGTAGCAATAGCCAAAAATACATTGTATGGGTCAAAATTATAGATTTCTCTTTGCCAAAAATTATTAGTTATAGTTTCTCACCATAACTATAATAAAACTTAATTTTTGGTAAGTATTATGCATTACTAAGAACTTCATTTGGACAACTTTAATTATTATTATCATTATTTTTTGTTTTTGTGCCCTCATATTCCAGATAGTTGTATCTCAGCCAAATATTGTTCTCTCCTAACAAACCATACATCAGCTAATTTATTCAGCTTTGATGTATTCAGATGATGTAAAAATCTTTTGAAAGATCGACACTTATGACTGGATTTGTGGTACATGATCATTTATTTCAGGTGGAACAATAATATTATAGCATATGACTATTAATAGTATATGAATGTCCTCTTTAACATATTATTATGGTTTCTATTTATGACAACAGAAATGCAAAGCACAAATTATTTCTAGGATGTTAGATTGCACTGATGTTATGTAATTATCTACAATAAATAAATAAAATTACTTACAATTGTATACAGTGAGATCAATAAGTATTTGAAATCACGGAGGTGTCTAAAATGTTCAGCATAGGTGCTGTGTGAGACAGAATCTAAAAACAAAAATCCGGAAATCACATTGTATGATTTTTTTAACAATTTATTTGGGAATTACTGTGTCAAATAAGTATTTGATCACTTGAGTCAAAAAATTTTAATATTTGGTACAGAAGCCTTTGTTAACAATTATAGAGGTCAGACGGTTCCTGTAGTTCTTCACCAGGTTTGCACACATTGCAGGGGTATTTTGGAAAAACACCCCCAGAGCATGATGCTTCCAGGCCCAAGCTTTACTGTAGGTATGGTATTATTGGGATGATACTCATCTTCTTCAAACTTCAGACTGCCTGAACATGGGCAGAATTAAGCAGGGGAACCTTCTGTGTGATGCAAGATTTTAAACCATGACGTCTTATTGTATTACTGATAGTAGCCTTGGAAATGATGGTCCCAGCTCTGTTCACGGCATTGACCAACTTCCGTGTAGTTTTGGGCTGATTCTTCACCAATCTTAGCATCATTGATACCCCACGAGGAGAGATCTTCTGTGGAGCCCCAGTCCGAGGGACATTGACAGTCATCATTAGCCTCTTCCATTTTCTGACAATTGCTCCAACAGTTGTTCCTTTTTCACCAAGCAATTGCCCCGTAGCCCTTTCCTGCTTTGTGACGGTCTACAATTTTGACAGCTTTTGACAGTTCAAGTGTCTTTATGACAGCTAACGACCTCAAACAGGTGTCTAAAAACTAATTTACAATCAAGAGCTGAGTGTAGCTGGACTATTTAAAAGCAAAATAATAGGTCTTTGAGGGTCAGACATCTGGCTGATAAGCAAGTGATCAAATACTTATTTGACACAGTAATTCCCAAATAAATTGTTAAAAAAATCATACAATGTGATTTCCAGATTTTTCTTTTTAGATTCCGTCTCTCACAGTGGACATAAGCAAAAAAAAAAAATATATATATAATTTTTTTTTTTTATATTTAAATTCAGTTATATTATTGCACTAAAAAGCAGTTAAAGTAGTGCATGCTGGCCAAAATAATTGTTATGCAATATGAAATGAATGAATATAACACAAACACAGGCACACACTCCGCTCAAAATCCCACAGAAGAGATTATCCCACTCAATTTCAATTTGTACTGAGGATCAAATCCCATTATGCTGATAAATTGTTAGCAAGGCTCATCACGGGCTGGCAAACCTGCAGTTGGCCTGCAGCCGCCAGCATCTTCTGTCTGGACTGCAGAATAGAAGAGGAAGAAGTGGAGACTGCCAGGCTCTGTCTCAGCCACCGGACGTCTTCCCACATACAGGACAGCTGCAAAATAAACACACACACACACACACTTGTGAAGTTGGAGGAAGCTATTTACCTAATTCCTCAACATCATTCAACATGAATGCCAGAGTGCTTTATCTTTAGTGAGGCAACATCCCTGTAGAAGGTGCTTTAGATGGAAAAGTGCATTCACTTGTTCGAAATCATCTGTTCCTGCCTGTTTATGTGACTGTTTAACTTTTCAAACTATTTTAAACTTGGAGACAACGTTTATCAAGCCAACATCAAAATCAAAACCTTCACAAACTTAATTTTTTTCAGTTGCATATTAGGAGACAGGTTTTAAAATAAACATTTGCATTCGGACATGAGCACTTAAAATGCTGCAAGGCTCGTTCCGTGAGTATAACTTTACCTCCAATCTCACCATAAAATCTAGAAGTATTTGGCCATCAAACAAAGAGCTATATTCTGCAAAGACTCTTGCATCACACCACTTTAGCCTTGTAATGATGGGCTAATTACAAACGCACTGCCTAACGTCAAAAGTGTGGTGACTGTTCACTTTGACAGAATATATTTAGAACGCTAAGCTGACCGCAGGCTGCATTTAGAAGAAACCAACAAAAATATTGACGCTTGTCAAAGAAATGTGTAAGGAAAACATTGAAAATGTATGTTTCAGTTCAGCTTAACAAAACGCATGTTACTTTAGTGCAGTATCTCCGTGCTGACCTCTCCGCTGCTTAATGTCGCGGTTGACTGTATGTTTTTGCATACCTTGGTGAACCACAGAAAGTCCTGCATGAGGGAGCTGCTGTATGAGTCGTCCACCTCCACTATGGGGATCTGATCCTCATTAGTCACTAGCAGACTGTCCTTATAGTAAAAAACTGATGCTATATAAACTCCCCTGAAAAAAAGAGAAGAGAACCTATTCAGAACTAGGTGAATTCAGCATATTCAGCTATAATGTTCTATAAGGCTTGGCACTTTCCAAGAATATAGTACAAAACAGGCTCTAAGATTCCTTAAAAAGTTCCTAAATTCCTAAGCTCTTTTAGTACAACAAAGCAATATTATAGTACATTGCAATAATTATGAGTTTTATTTTCTATTCATTAGAAAAAAATTATTTAAAAGATGTTTTTGCAAGTTTGGCAGTTAAATGTTGTCCTAGACAGCAATTTTTATATTTTCTAGCAATAAATATTCCATAAACATCAACAATCAAAACTTGTACAAAAATGTACAAAAATACAATAATAACAATTCATTCCTCTAATGATGTAATTAAACTAATGTGACACTAGTTTGTAATCTGTCTGTGGGAAGTGCCATCTATTTTTTGTAATATGCTCATACCACCTTTTGAGACTCTTGACAAATTTAGTTGAGGAATGAAAAAGGTGTTTCAGGCTTCGGGACACTGACTGTTTACGACTTGGATTCTGCAACTTTGATGTGTCTGGGGGAAAAAAAGAGGCAAGAAATAGAGTCAGGATGAACAAAGAGCTGAAAACCATAAAATATATAAACTCATATGGGAGAGTTAAGATATTGTGACCTAGACCTAGAATAAAAATACAGAAAAATCATACTTTAGTTGGTTCTTGGATTCATTTTGTTTTCCTTTAAAGGGTTAGTTTATCACAAAATGAAAATTCTGTCATTAATTACTCACCCTCATTAGTCACCCAAACCCATAAGACCTTCGTTCATTTTCAGAATTTTTTTTTATGAAGTCGGAGAGCCATCTGACCCTCCATAGACAGCAATACAACTGAAATGATCCCAAATCCAGAAACACAGGGTTAGTAAATACATTGGTAAAATGTTCAGGGGACATCAGTGGCTGAACTTCAGTTTTGTGACGCTACGGGAATCCTTTTTTTGCAAAGAAAACAAAAATAAAATCATTTACTCAACCATTTTCCTTACGTCTTTCATCATTTTGGAGAACACTACTGCGTAAGCTCATAGCTGTTTTCTATGAGCAAGAAAAAGTATTCTCGTAGTGTCACAAAATGAAAGTTGAACCACTGATGTTGTTTTACCGATGAATGTACTCTTTCTGGACCTGGGAATATTGAATATATTATATATATATATTAAACATCTTAATTCGAGTTGCGAAAATGAATGAAGGCCTTACGGGTTTGGAACGGCATGAGAGTAAGTAATTAATGACAGAATTTTCATTTTGGGATGAACTAACCCCCTAAGACTAACTAGTTGTTTAGAATACACAATGATTAACTTAAGTAAGAACTACGTAGTCTCATCCTCTGGAGATTAACATTCAGAATTAGTTGAAAACACTCTTGTCATCAAGACATAAAAATATAACTTTAAAGAGCAAAACAGACCAAACAACATGGTGAATGAAGGAACAAACATAAGGAACTTTGAAGACAGACAGAGTGAAAGAGCCTCAGGGGTGTAAGAGAGGGTTCGGGGGAGTCAGGCCACCGACAAACCGGTTATCTGGAACATTTCAGCTGCGTATCTCCCGCTTCAAGCACAGCCATATCAGCCCACATTTCAGCGATGCCAATCTTCAGACGTCCCTGTTTTCATGAAATTAAGCGTCACGTAATTGCCCCCCGTGTAAACAGCAGGGCAGACGGAACAATCCATTTGGCTGAGAAGCTGTTTACAGCGTGAAAGTGGCCGTCAGACAAGCGAGTCACCGTGAGAGCAATCACGCTAACCCTAGTCTCCGTGTCTCCACCGGAGGGGCTTGAAAGGGAGGTAGGAAGGCAGATTTTCCACTATCAAACCCCTCAAGGAATAATGTGTCTTAAAAGTCCCTTAAGAAGATTAACCCTTGGCCCCTTTGACCATAGAGTGGTGACTGTTAACAGTATGTGAATAAATGCGCACACTGATTGTTTCCTGCTTGGCTAGATATCGACATAACGTAACCTCTAAAATGCAACACGCAATCTTACTGGAATCTCAAGACAATTAGGTCCCTACTGAAAAAAAGTCAAGTTTGATTATATTCACTGGAATATCACAACCAAATTTTAAGGTTAGGATGTCAACTGAAATTTTTATATCACAACAAGTACAAGTGAGAACATAATTATCCACTTTGGAAACACATTAAATTGGTTTTAACATGAAGTGAAGTTGAGCAGTAGTCTGCACAAACAGAGCCATTGCACGTGTTGATAAGCTGAGCGTAGAATATGTATTTATTTCTCCCTCAGAAGGTTAACTGGCTTTGACAAGCAGATTATAAGACATGAGTGCATTGGCCTCCTGTGCCGCCAAACTGTCACACTAAATAAATAAAGAAATGCCTTTTCATTTATCAAAAAAAAACGGATCGCCTTTGATTAATGACTTGGCAATCCATCTGTCTACCGCACAGTGAGTGCAACCATGAAATGAGGTGAGTGAGCAAACGCTGGTAGCATTCTTCATTTTCTAAATAATTTAGTGGGGGTCAACGGACCCTTTTCAACATACAAGAGTGAGCGAGATCATCCATAACGATCGTGGCCAGACTTTCCAGGCCTTCGCTGACAGAAAGCGCTTACATAGCCGCGGCGGAGAGCGCGGAGGTGTGCGTGTGAGCGATCGCGTTGTGCGTGTGGGTGTTGCTGTGTCTCATGCAGGAACACTGGGAGCTGTGTGCACGACACACACACAGGCACACACACACACACACCCCTCGGCTTGAGAGCAACCTCTCAGCTCCACATATACACATCATAAATTAAGATAACCTCTGCTTAAACGAGCTGCATTTTTTTCAGAGCGGGTTTTATAGTGGTGTCATTGTACTGATGCTGATTAATTTTTGCTGATTTATGTTCGAACACCTTAGCTCTAAAAATAACTTGCTAATAATGCTTATGGGGATAAATAATGCACATATATTGCAAATAAATTTTATAATCAGTATATATTTTATCTTGTTTTCCAATATCTCTAAATTTCCTTAAAATTAGATACATTTCTTTCTTAAGATATGTATTCTAGTTTGCTCATTCTCTTATTTTTTGCATTTCACAAAATTCTAGCTTACATTTAATACTTGACATTATACACTTGCCAAAAGTATAATTGCCAAAGATTGTGACATTCCTACTTTTAATAGCATGCTTTAGATAAACGTGTCTGTCCAATTAACAATAAATTCATGTAAATGTAGAAGCAAAATTGAGTAAGACAGGAGATTATATATACTGTGTGTACACAAAATTTCATATATACATATAATATATTGTGACGGTAAACCCCATAGGACATCAGCGTCGCTCTGGCTAATCATCAGGAACACCTGGACCTCCTCAACACGGGTCAATCAGTCACGGAGAAAACCAAATAAAAGCAAAGGAAATGACACATTCGGGGAGAGGCATCTCCACGCTGCCTGAAGCTAATGACTGCCTTTCTTTCTGTCTCTCACCAGAATACTCGCCATGACTGCTTGGCCCTGCCACCACACTCATTGGGAAGAGCACCGCCTCACAGATCACTGTTCACTGGGAAGAGGAAAAAGGATTCATGAAGTCGGAGCTCTCCAAGACTTACCTGTTCCTGTGCTGCTGGGCCACGACTGGCCGGGGTTTGAGGAAGCCTTGATAAGGACCGCACAACCGGCCCTACATTCACACTGCAAGACCCAGAAGCTGTCGTGGGGAGCCCAACGCAGACCAGCCCTTCTTACGACAGATAGCGGGAGAGATGGTGAGTCCCCCTCCCATGATGTTAATGTCTATAATCATGTCTTCCAACAGATCACGGGAGGGGGCTCCTTTGGGATGGCCCAGTGCGAGGATGACCAACTTAAAAACTGCTGGAACCAAGTGCATATCTTGGAAGACCAAGAGATCCACCCCGGCCCTCACCCTCTCCCGCACTTCATCATCTGGAAACGACTTGCTGTACTATGTCGCCCAGTGGAGGGGGGAGGTAAAACAGCTCTTGGTTGTTCCCAAAATTCTCACCCGCTGGCAGGTCATTTAGGAGCCCAAAACATGCTGCAGAGAATCAGAGACCATTTCCACTGGCCTGGGATGGAGGCTGAAGTCAAGCACTTCTGCCAAGAGTGTCCGACCTGCTCGTGGACGTCTCCCAGGAAACCTCCCCCAAGCCCGCTCATACCACTGCCCATCATCGGGGTACCCTTCGAGCGGATCGGGATGGACCTCGTATGGCCGCTGCCTAAGTCCGGCCGGGGCATGAACACATTCTGTTGATCGTCGATTACACCACCCGGTATCCCGAGGCTGTTCCCCTAAGAAAAGCAACCTCCAAAGCCATCGCTCAGGAGCTATTCTTGCTGGCTAGCCGGGTTGGCCTACCATCTGAAATCCTGACCGACCAGGGCACCCCATTCATGTCCCGGCTAATGGCTGACCTGACCGCAGACCGACGGCCTCGTTGAGCATTTCAATCAGACGTTCAAATGAATGCTACGACGGGTGATGTCCGAAGACAGGAAGGACTGGGACAGTCTTCTCCCCTATGTTCTCTTCGGCATTAGAGAGGTTCCCCAAGCATCAACTGGATTCACCCCGTTTGAGTTGCTCTTCGGACACCAGCCAAGGGGGTTGCCCAAGAATCCTGGGAGCAGCAGCCGGCAGCCCATTGCACCGTTGTGGAACATGTCACTGAGATAAGGGAGAGGATTGCCATTAGTCCGGGAGCACTTAGTCCAGGTGCAGCAGGCCCAACAACGCCACTACAATAGGGAGGCCCAGCCACGGGTGTTCCAGCTGGGAGATCTAGTTATGGTCGTGGTCCCCAGTTCAGCCTGTAAGTTCATGGCCCAGTGGCAGGGCCCCTACACTGTCCTGGAACGTGTAGGTGAAGTAAACTACAGAGTCCTACAGCCTGGACGAAGACAAGAGGCAAAAACTTACCATATCAACCTTCTCAAATTATGGGTCGGGGACCGGGACCAGCTCGCCACACTTACCCTCCACACGTCGGTAATCCAGCACGACGTCCCACCAGGCACCATCGTCCGGCAGCGGCCCTATCGAGTCCCTGAGGGCCGTCGGCAAGCTATAGAGGAGGAAGTAAAGAAGATGCTTCAGCTGGGAGTGATTGAGCCCTCACAGAGCCCCTGGTGCAGCCCCATTGTGTTAGTCCCGAAACCAGACGGCACCCTTCGGGTTCTGCAATGTCCTTGCCATGTCAGAGGCCAAGTACCTGGGTTTTACAGTACCACGCAGCCTGGTGAAGCCTCAAGCGAAGAAAGTCCAGGCAGTGATGTAAGCTCCAAGACCAGTCACCAAAACCCAGGTACGGGCCTTTTTGGGGTTGGCGGGTTATTACAGATGTTTCATTCACAGCTTCTCCTCTTTAGCTGCCCCTCTCACATACCTGACAAGGAAGGGGCAACTGGAGAAAGTACGGTGGACGGATGAGACAGAGAAGGCCTATCAAGAGAGCCCTGACCACGGAGCCGGTGCTCCGGGCCCCAGACTTTAACTCCCCCTTCCTTTTACAGACAGATGCTTCCGACGCGGGACTCAGGGCCGTGCTCTCCCAAGTGCAAGAGGGAGGGGAGCATACTGTCATGTACATCAGCTGGAAGCTGACCCAGCCCGAGAGAAACTACGCCACGGTCGAGAAGGAAGTCCTAGCCATCAAGTGGGCAGTCCTGGAGCTCAGGTACTACCCTTTAAGCCGTAAATTCCATCTGTTTACTAAACATGCTCCCTTGCAGTGGATGGCCCGGGCACTAATGCCCGGGTCATTCGGTGGTTCTTGATGCTCCAGGACTTTCATTTTAACGTGCACCACAAGACGGGAAAGACCAACACCAACGCAGATGGCCTCTCTCGGCTCTGGGCAGCATATACAGGTCTGTCAGGGGTCACTCCCCACCCACCCCCTATATCCCGTCTTTGCAGATCCACCGGGACCAGGACGACGCTTAGGGAGGGGGAGTGTGACGGGAAACCCCGTAGGACATCAGCGTCACCCTGGCTAATCATCAGGAACACCTGGACCTCCTCATCATGGGCCAATCAGTCACAGAGAAAACCAAATAAAAGCAGAGGAAACGACACATTCGGGGAGACGCATCTCCA
The DNA here is from genome assembly GCA_032359435.1 of Enteromius unitaeniatus. NCBI lineage: Eukaryota > Metazoa > Chordata > Actinopteri > Cypriniformes > Cyprinidae > Enteromius > Enteromius unitaeniatus. Next base: position 12,139,656 of record JAUMHI010000053.1, on the reverse strand, counting down.
CGCTGCCTTTCTTTCTGTCTCTCACCAGAATACTCACCGTGACTGCTTGGCCCTGCCACCACACTTATCGGGAAGAGCACCGCCTCACAGATTACCGTTCATTGGGAAGAGGAAAAAGGATTCACCGCAGCACTCACTGCACCGGCAAAGTCACTTCTTCATTTTTTTCATTACTTCTGTTAATAAAATCCACCCTTCAGGGATTAAACACAGTGCCCTTGTCGCGTTGTCCTTCGCTGTTGGTCACAATATATATATATATATATATATATATATATTCACACAGACACATTACACATTACATTATATAAGATTTATTTTATTAAAATAAAATACAAATATATGACAATATGTATGGTAAGAAAAACAAAATATATTACATTTTGTTTATTTATTGTTTTCTATTCAATATATATTCTATGAAAACTCATGAGACAAAAAACCCACATATTTATATATGAAACTGATTAGTTGTGAAACACTAGTTATAGTATGACAATCCCAAAAACTGTATACATTAAAAACAATCTAAATATTATATATATTTCTTTTGAGGACAATTGTTAAATACTTTTTATTCAAATATTTTTTACCAACCATTCTGAAAATATTTTTTTAAAAGGTAAATTTATGTGATATTAAAAATAAAGATATTTTTATTATTCTTAGTCTTGTCATAGACTACTAATTTTTTTTATAAATTTATGTAGTAAGATGTTTTACAATTTTTTTTTTTTGCGATACATATACCCACATTCTCTCTCAATTAAAACAGACATAGACAGATGTGTTATTTTTGCAGAGTTTTTTTTTTTTTTTACTGTTTTCCAGCTTTCCTCATATAATGTTTTTGCCATAGAATCAATTTAATAAATTAATTAATTTGTGAAGCTGGCAGCCATCGCTCAGACATCATTAGTGTTGACTTCTTAACAGATGAGTGATGCTGTTTTTTGCTCACCCCCCCTCATGCTTGTGGCTGGCTGCATAGCTGGCTAATGAAGTTGCTGTTTGTGAGCAGCGCAGTACTGTCAGCACCAGGAACAGCGTTCTTCTATACCTCGGTGGCCGGCCTCTGGGTTAGAGAGTGGGCTTGGGGCCAAAGCAGGCTGTCTACGCTTTACGCTAGGTCCAGCCTGCCTCGTTTTAAAGGTGTCTGTGCTTGAGCCCTGTGATTTACAGTGCTGCACTATACGGACGACATGTTTGACACATAGATGTTAAAATCTAAAATGGATAAATGTATTAAAACATTATTTATTTACACGTCCTCTTTCCCCTGCCTCGCTACTCGCATGAAGAGTGTAGGAGGGCAGGCAGCAGGAATGCTGAGAGAGCGTATTCATACTGCTCTGGATGGCCATACTTGAGTCAAAACACTTTGACCATGCTTCATTTCGTCACTTTAATATGGAGTTAATCTACTGGAAGAAGTGCAGACTTACAAGACGAGAAGATGATGGGAGGGAGGAATTTCTGGTGAGTGGGTAGATGGGTTGAAGTGAGAGAGAAATGGGTAGAGAGAGAGAGACGATGAGAAAAGTGAGAACATTATGAGACACAGACGAGGGAAAGACCAAACACAATAAAGAAAGCAAATAAAAGATGATGAGAATGAAGTCATCTGAAGAATTCCACAATGGAACTTCCTGCTCTGATTCAGAAGATATTCAGGCTTCTTTTAGATAGACATATGCAATTGCGATTAATCGCATCCGAAATAAAAGTTTTTCATGACATAATATATGTGTTTATGCTGCGTTTATTTATTATATTTATATTAAAACACACATACAGTATATATTTTGAAAGTATTTACATGTAAATGCATTTATATATTTCTTTTCTTATATTTGACATTATATCTAAATATATTTTATATATGAACGTAATATATTTTCATTAAATATATACATGTGTTTGTATTTATATATACTTAATAAATATACACAGTACATACAAATATATTATGTAAAGAAAAACTTTTATATAAATAATCATTTGGCAGCACAAGTATACATATATAAAATAATCACTTATTTCTAATTTTGCTTATATACTATTTATATATATATATATATATATATATATATATATATATATTGTGTGTGTGTATACAGGTCCTTCTAAAAAAAAAGAAGCCTTTTTGTTGTTTTAATAGTCATGATTTTGGCATACAGCTCATAAAAACCCAAAATTCCCATCTCAAAAAATTAGCATATCATGAAAAGGTTCTCTAAACGAGCTATTAACCTAATCATCTGAATCAACTAATTAAC
>JAUMHI010000053.1:12098397-12135492 GCA_032359435.1 Enteromius unitaeniatus | reverse complement strand
ATTTATAAATGTTTGTGTATGTATGTGAATCACTAGATTGATTTGTGTGTGTATGTACCTCCACAGCAGTAGTGCTGGTGTGTGGCTCGAACCTGCTGTAAAAGCCTCTCCATAGCCTCAATGTGACCTCTCCTCCTGCTTTCTCTCCCATCGCAGTCCTTCCAGTCTAACAGATGTAATATTATACTTAGTAAAATTACACTTAACTCAGTTTTTTGACATGTTCTACATGTCTAAAAACTCATTTCATCAAGTCAGATTTGCACAAAAAAGCGCAAAAACTTGTCTAATAATCCCCCAAATAATCCAAAAATGAGATGAGAAGTTGTAGGGGGGCTTACTGAATAGTGACTCGTTACCTAGAAATATTCACTTGAATGCAATTGTATAAAAAAAACTACAAGGAAGAACAGACTAACTTTAATTAACTTTACATGTCTGTGCTTCCATTGCACACATGCAGTTTTATTATTCTGAACTGGTTACTGACGCAAAACTTGTCACCTTGTGATAGTTGGTTTTTATTTGCAGCATTCATTTGAAAGATGAAACTCAAGGCCAGATCCATAGAGTATAAAAAGCGGCAGAGTGAGTATGTCGTGATGGTTAAATAATTGCACAGTCCTACATCCAAGGATGTTGGCTACAATCAATACAATTTTCTCTCCTTTTAACAGACATGACATTTGAATTAGAAGAAGAAAGCTATGCTGACGCAATGCTCAAAGGTTCGAGAACTATGATCTTTGGAGCTGTAGTATTCGTTTTTAGATTTAATGCAGTACTTGAGAACTGTGGCTGCTTTGCCAGACTTACTGGAGGGAACAGAAGAGGGAGGTTGAGAGAGTTGCGCTGGACCCCAGCCCTTCATATTGTAGGCGGAAACTTGAACATAGTATTGTCTACCCTGTAACAAACAGAAAAATATCTCAGAAATCACTTACTACACAACAACAAGCTCTAATTTCAGTGCAGTTCACATAATAATTTACTGCGGGCTTGTTAATTTTCTGCATATAAAATAATTTCAATAATTTCCTGCTATCTTAATCATTTTCAATGTCTTCAAAATCAATATTTTGATCGCTGGTAGCTTATTCACCACATCCACCATCAAATTACAGTGAAATGTATATTTCACTGTGTACATTAATTGCGCTACCTAAAAAACACATTAAAAGAGGGTTTTTTTCTGTACAGTGATTGAACATATAGTAATCTTTGTGTTGGTGCACGAGAGACTACATTGTGAAAAAGGATTTCTCTTCGAATGTGATTCGTAGCATCTACCTCTGGTTCACAGTAAAGACTGTGGAGAAATTTTCTTACCGTGGTAAGACCTGCTATTGTGCATTTCAGGGACTGGAAATTCTCAAGAATCATCTCTCCAGCTAATAAAGAGAAGTCCTTCAAACAGCTCCATTCCACTGCAATAGACGTCATCACACATTAAACAGAGTTAAAAGCTGAGAACATCAATAAATGAGTGGAGTCTAAAGAAACTAAATAGAACAGAAAGTAACTGGACTATTATAATATCATCTACAGAACTTACAGCTATAACAACATTATCGCTTGAGTAACCATTTAAGTATATTAGAAAGGTTTTTTATTCTTTTGAAACTCTGCACCACATTGCTAGGCTGTTGAGAGTGGTTGCTAAGAGTGTTTAATGTGGCTTCTCACTGATAAATATCTCTAAGGATCTCCAAATCTCTATAATATTCAGATGTTTAGATATGACTTTGCTTCAGTTTAAGTCAGTGGGTTCATTAACTTGTTTGTAGAAAATAGGTGTAATTGCTAATAAAATTAATAAACTTGTCTAATCCACCCCTTTCAAAATATTTGTTAGTTAAGTAACGTTGAATGTCATCTCTTTAGCCAAGCACTCATGCATCTCATAGTATTTGCACTTTAGTTATATCTGATTACACACATTATTATTTTTTAGCTTGGGTTGAACAAACAGTTTTTGCTTGGATGGAACAGCAGCTATGCTAATTATGTTTCTCTTTGTTTCTCTGTTTCTGCCACAGAATTAACATCCTGTGGTACAGTAACTTGAAATTTTACAAGTTCCAGGATCCAACCCTTAAATAATCTGAGATGACCGAACACCAGAGAAGAGATGATATGAACCCTTTCAGAGGACCTCAGAGGATGTCAACCCTCCCACAACATACAGAACTACCAACTTTTGCCATAAGTTAAATATATTAAGTTTCTAAATCTATAAACATATAGTAGAAAGATCTAGGTTACCCACGTAACCCATGTTCCCTGAAGGAGGGAATGGAAACATTACATATGGGAACTCGCCAGAAAGACCGATTGCCTTTGAGCTTTATATAAGAGGCCAATGAATATTGGCGTGCACTTGATTGCACTCAGGTGCACCTCATCACTGTGTGAGTATAAGAGGGCACGAGCGCAGTGCACATGCAGGTTTTCGCTGAAGAGCCGAGCCGGCGTCAGCGCAACCTCAGAGTCGTGGCAAGAAAGTATTCATAACCTAGACATTACCCTTTCAGTCAAATCACTTCAACGTTACATATGGGAACATTATGCAGAGACCCCTCCGCCAACAGGCGAGATACTTTTCAAGTTTGTCAGCAGAGGAGTCAGTATGTAACCTTCCCAACCCCCTGGGGCCCAGGATGGGGGGCCCACAGGGTTGCCAGTTGTACTGAAGCAGGTGTTTGGGGAGTGGAGCACATGACTAAACACATAGCTTCTGCATGTGGAAATAAAGAACCACACCTTAGCCACACCTACTGGGCTATGGAGACCCAGAGGTAGCACAGCCGGAGCTACTCCACTCTAGGCCAGACTGTGGGGCTGGAAGGACTCAGGTTCAGGTATTACAGGGAAACACTGAGGAAAATAGAGCACGGATCTCGTGGGAGTGGCACAGCAAGCCGACACCAGCTGGCCTCCCGTTCACCTGCTGTCTTCAGTGGAGACACGGGAGGACACAGCCTCTACGCGGAGGTCGTAGAACCTGGTGAAGGTGTTGGGTGTCACCCAGCCCGCAGCCCTACAGATATCTGCAAGAGAGGCGCCATGAGCCAACACATAGGACGAAGTGACACTCCTTGTTGAGTGAGCTCTCAGTCCTAAGGAGCAAGGCTCTCCCTGGTATAGATAACCCAGGGAAATGGCTTCAACCACCCAATGAGCCAACCTCTGTTTGGAGACAGCATTCCCTTTCTGCTGTCCACCATAGCAAATAAAGTGCTGCTGGGAGCATCTGATGCTCTGAGTGCAGTCAGTGTAGAGGCACAATGCGCATACAGGACACAAAACTCTAAGGCTGGATCTGCCTCCTCCCGGGGCATACCTTGCAGGTTCACTACCTGGTCGCGGAAGGGTGTGGTAGGAACCTTGGGCATGCAGCCAAGGAATCAGCCGGACCGAACTCTAGGCACTCTTCATCGACAGAGAAGGCTTGTAGGTCCCCCACCCTCTTAATGGAAGCCAGCAAAGTCAGGAGTGCTGTTTTCAATTTCAGATAGTTCAGATCTGCTGACTGAAGGGGCTCGAAGGGGGCCTGCCACAGGCCATGTAGGGCGACAGCAAGGTCCCAAGAGGGTGCGAGGTGTAGCCACAGACGTGACGAGTACGGGACCCATCACGGCCTGGTCATCTCTTTGTGCACCTCCGGGAAGAAAGCCACTGGGGGAGAGCAGCTCTGGCTCCCAGAATCCAATCATCCAGCCGCGAAGGGTCAGCTGCAGGTGCACGAGGCACCTCCAAACCGATTCCTGCCGCGGCACAGACAAGCATAGCCAACAGTTCATCATCCGCAGAGGTTTCTGCCTCATCGTCTGACTCACCCTCTGATGCTGCCCTGTTACGGGGGGAGCGGTCTCCTTCGGGAGGACCACGAGACTATGTGCGCCAGAAGTCCGCGGGGCTGTTACTCCGCAAAGCGCCACGGCGCGGGAGTTGTGAACTTGCTACCGTCCAGTGACTTCCCGCAGGAAGGATGCGAGGGGAGCCGTCTCACGAATGAGAGGCGAGTCCTCAACGCAGCCATGGTCATCCGCTCGCAATGAGCGCATTGACCATCCACGAAAGCTGCCTCAGTGTGTATTCAGCCCAGACTCGTGAGGCAACGATCATGTCCGTCCGAAGAGGTGAGGAAACTTACACACCCAGAAGCGCACGGTCAGATCGACATTCCGGAGAACCTTTCACCAACCGTGCTCTTTCAAATCTGCTCTTTCTCCCGGTTTGCCCAGTGAAGGCTTTACACGGCAACTCCGTGCACTCGCTGGAATGCAAGATGCTGGCACAGCCAGCCATGAAAAAGGCCACCAGCCCGCAGGATCCGCTGACAGCCGCCCAGTGAACCCTGTCAGATGAGCGGAGCAGAAGATCGCAGGAACTCTTTTCAGAAACGACACTCCACTCCAACTTCTCCAATCGCAAATCGAGGGGGTCTCCAGCTCAGAACGGCGTAGGCTCTGAAGCGAAAAGCTGCATGTGCACTGCGGTCGTGCCCTCTTATACTCACACAGTGATGTGCACGCCAGTATTCATTGGCCCTTTGTATAAAGCTTAAAGGCAATTGGTCTCTCTGGCGAGTTCTCATATGTAACATCGAAGTGATTCGACTAAAAGGGTAACATAATTTCCTGTAAAACGTCTTTGCAATGATTCATATTGTAAAAAGCTCTATATAAATAAACTTGAATTGAATGTTAAATGATGAACAATATAAACTCTCTTATCGGTGTAAATAAAAAAACAGCAGAATATAAAAATAAAACAGCTACTATAACAATGATACTGTAACTAATCGATTTAATTAAGTTACTTAACTTTTTAATTTAATTAAATTACTTAATTTTAATAAAATAATTGAATCAATAAAAAACTATTTAAAAAAACAATCTTTCTCAAGGCAATTTGGTATATGCATGTGTAATGCAGACAAATGAGCATTAAGGGTGCACTGACCTTTGTATCTGGTCACTACGGCTGAATTCATGCTGGCAGGTTCCTGAAAGCTAACAGTGAGAGACGAGCTACCGGTCACACTCAGACGCACCATCAACGGAGCCTCCGGTGGTCCTAAGAAAAAACAGTCACATAGCATAACATGCACGTAGCTTACTTGCATTGTGCTTTTGATGATAATAAAAATTCCTATAAAAGGCTTAATATGCAAAAACAACCAGTGATCTTAATGTTAAGTATTCACATTATACCAACATCAAAACATTTAGCTCTGTCTGAGCATCTGAACCACCCCAACTTAGCAACATAAGCTATGTTTTTGGGGCAATATTTGCTAGGCAGACTAATGGAAGATGGCAAGAGGTGTTTGTCTTCACACAAAAGTGACTTGACTGACCATATATTTTCACAATTAATAAATATGAAGTCTGAAATTGCTTTCTCCTTTAAATAGACATCCTACGGTCCTTTACAGGTTGAATGTAATATCTGTTTATTGCTTCTCTGTTGACCTGCTGTCAGTTTAAATGAAGCCGCTGTCTGCCTAAGGAGAATCCAACAGCAGTGGAAAACACTGCAAAATGTATTTTCTGAAGGTGCGGTCACATTTACCAGTGCTCAGTCAACTTTTTGAGGTTGAAATCAACTCCATTCAAAAGAAATCCATTTTGCATTAAACCATTTTTAAATGCAGATTTCATATCTAATGTAAGTTGGATGGAAGGGACTGTGTGAGCTGTGCATTATATATTGCTATATTATTGACAACATTGTAATCGACACTACACATTTAAAAACATTTCAGCTGTATGTGATTTGTTCTATTTTAGTTTAATATTTACTTAAAAACACATACTAGTACTTTTCTGATGTTTTCCAGTACTGATGTCTTAATATTCTTAAAAAAAGTATGGTTATATTTGTAGCAAAAGCCAAAAACACATCGTATGGCTTAAATGTATTGATGTTTCTTTTATGTCAAAAATCATTAGGGCATGTGCCATGAAGATATTTTGGAATCCTACAGTAAATATATCAAAACGTAATTTTTAATAAGTAATATGCATTGCTAAGGACTTCATTTGAACAACTTTAAAGGTGATTTTTCTCAATATTTAGATTTTTTTGCACCATCAGATACCCGATTTTAGCCAAATATTGTCCTATCCTAACAAACCACACATCAATGGAAAGTTTCTTTATTCGGTTTTTAGATGATGTATTAACCTCAATTAAGTAAAAAAATTACCCTTGTGACTGGTTTTGTGGTCCATGCATTTAAGAATGCAAACTAGCTGTAGTTTGCTTGGCTGAATGTCTTTTTTATTTCCATTTATATGTACACACACATTTTATGCAGTTTCATCACCTTGTTAGCACCTTCATTTTGTACTTGTAACCCAAAGCACACAGCCCAGCTAATGGTGCCCTTGTGTTTCCTGAAATCCTTTTCACAGATACCTTTGAGTATTTCTCTGCAATCTTATTTTTAAAGTGTCTGTGGCAAAGCGTTGCTGATTTATCATGGCTGCCTTCACTTGAGGTTGTTTACAAAGAGAAGCCAACAAAACTTGTCTGATTTAACGAGTAATCAATATGACAAGAGGGTGAGAGGGACACTATTGTGTGTGTTCGCAGCCCAAGAGTCATTTCAGGCCAATCAACCTGATATTAATATCTGTGGGCAAAATGATCATAGTGGCTTGTTTGCAGAGACTTCCCACTCCAATAAAATGTACAGGTGGGGCCAATATGGGAACAGATGACCTTTTCCGCAGAGATGCACATAGATTAGACAGGACCGATAGTAAATAAGGCCAGTTTAATGCGTATTGTATTGTATTGTATTGTAGTATAGCAATTAAAATAACTTTTTTTTTTTTCGCTGAAAGGTTGGGCATCAGAAGCAGACTTACGTGCATGCTCAAATCCCGTGCGCATTCGCTTGTATAGTTTGCATCTCCACTCCCAAGCTTTGAGCTGTTTTTCCTTGTCAGATGTTTCCAGGCTGAGACTCTCTCTCATCACCTGGGTGGACAGCTCACTGGCTCTCCTTTGGGCTTCCTGCACCAGCGCTGATAGATGGGCATCTCTGCTCTCTAAAGTGACAACTGCAATACAACACAGAGGACTGGTAATGAGATTTTCAATAAGTATGATTTTTGTAGCTATTTGCATTTCAACCTAAAGGTGAGGTGAAAATGTCTTCAATGAAATATAGGTTCTCTGAAACGAACATTAATGACACATTTGTGGTTTTGTACATTAGAGCACAATACTGGTCATCCATTTTTTCAGTGGCCTTGGAACTGGAAATTTTTTTCTAATCATTTCCTCCGTGGGGGGGAAGTAAAATATTTTTCTATAAAGCGCTTTATTGGCCTTGAAGCAAAACCAACCAGCTCTGAGATGAATACAACATTATAAACTTTTGGAAGCAAAAATATTTAAAAACAGATACCAGACTAAATACTTAAATTAATTTATCAGGACATTAAGTCTTTATTCCATGAAGCGTTGAGATAGAGAGTACAATATAATGAATGACTTTAAGTCATATAAACAATATATTTTAAATTTTGAGATAGCAGGGAGCAGCTATATGTATTTGCGCAGCACTGTAATGGCGGTTAATATGGGTAGTGTAACAAAGAGGCTTTTAAGCTATAAAATAGTTTTAAATTTAATTTAAAATTAAAAGCAACAAAAACCAAACAAAGCAGAACCAAATAAACAGAAGATGGTTTACAAAGAAGATGCACCCATCAAAATTCAGTATGAAGGCCAACATAAACCTAGAAAACACACAATACTCAACAGAGGTAAATATAAACCAGTAACTAAAAACAGCACAAGCATTCAGCTGATAGAAAAACAACCAACAAAAAAAGATAATGCAAATACAGACAAGATACAAAGAAAAGCTAGATAAACCGGCGTTGTGGTTCTTCACCAGAAGTATAGCTATCTTTCTGAAATAAAGTTAAATTCACACTTGTGGCTTCTACAGAAGCATACATCATAATTTAACAGCATCTGAGCTCATGGTAGCTCTGTCCTAAAGGGTTTATGTGCTACTGCTGAAAATCAATTTCTCGGTGGAGATAATGACCAGGATTTTTACTTCCAGAACCTGCAGTTAAAAAAAAACAATTGTCTACATATTGACTACATGAATTCATTTGAAAAATATCTTTAACATATACACTGTAAAAAATGATGAAAATACTATTTTAGTTTTCTTACTTCAATATTTTTTTGCCATTTTCATAATAGTAATACTTACAAGAAAGGTCTAGGTAAAATGATTTCTTCACCAATTTTGACGGCATAATAGTTTTTGTTTAGCTTTTGCTAATTCGTCAACTTGTTTAAAATCAAAACCAAGTCCTGATTGAAACGACAGGAAGCCCATTACACTACCATTAATTCTCCGAGCTCACACTACTTGTGTCAGCACAGTGGCAGATGAAGTCAGCCGTGTGGGGTGAAGGGGAGAGGTGTGAATGAATGCAGTCGACGGTCGTCTGGAACACACAGAACTGTGTTTGGCCATATAGATTTGTCATGGTAAAATGAATACCGCCTGACCAGTCCTCCTTATAGGCCGTGAATACTGCTGCATTTTCTTTCAGAGTCTTAGTCATAGACCATGACAGCAAAATAAACAAATAAATACATGGCTGAAGAAACCCTCTTTCATTGGCCCAGCCTGAACCCCGGGAGATGAGAGCTCTCCGGGGGAGATGATAAAGTGCGTGTTGTCAACTCGAAAAAGAGGGACTAGGTCTTGCATGGGGGTCCACAGCGCAGTGGAAAAGGCAGCCATATTAGCAGTCCTGAGGTGCAATTTCCTGCGCTCTGAAGATTGACATCTGGCTACTATGTGCGGTTAATTGAACAAACTATAAATTAATGGGCGAGTCGGACGATATTGCACTGTCACACACAGTTGGCATTGTCGGGACCCTAAATATAGGCATTATGGGCCCCAGTCTTGCCCATAAACATGCTTTAACTTCAGCCTTCGGGTCAGACCTCCAAACTGTCAGGCGTCTGGCTGATTGATTTACTTGGCACTTCTGGCCTGACATAAATATAATGCCGAAAGCCCAGGAGGGGAAAATACGGCAATGTTTATTTTCTGTTTGTTTACAAGGATTGGATTGTGCCACGATGAAATGTTTTGAAATTTAACTGCAGCCTGGGTACAATAAATCACTTAGTATAATTGCCCCCCGTTACATGCATCATTGGAAAAGTTAAACCATTAAACGACAAACCTTGTTAAGATTTTTCTGAGGGATGCCGTGTGCTGTCTACCCCACCCGGCCCCGCTCCGGCTGCAGTACAGTGCTCCCTGTTTGGTCTCAGACAACATTCGGCTTTTTCATGATTGCACTGAGCGCTTTTTTTTCCCCACTTCTTTCAAGGTAAGAAACACCTGTTCTACTGTTGCCAAAGACTCTGGCAGGAGTCCGGAGGACTGAATATGCTATTGATTAATCCAAGGGCAATGAGTGCAGAGATTTTTAACAGATCTGTACTTGATGCATTACAACTTGATAACCTCACTCAGGTGGTCACAAAAATAGTTTGGTAACATGCAAAATGCCTGGACGACAACAAGTATTGTTTTATTTTCTGTGACACAGCAAAGTTATTTCCAAAATATTACATAATGAATGTAATTCAATAACTCATTAGCGGTCACGAACAATGTCATTAGATGTTTAAAGTAGAATTATGAGTGCTTATGGCAGCTGTCATGGAAAAGTTTATTCTAGTATTCCTACTTGGAGGCGATTATTACAGGAGCCCCTAAAGCAAAGTGCCAAACACTCACTTCGGCTCTGTCTGTTTATCGTCAGCTTCATTCTAAACAGCTTGTCCAATTACAGAGCATCTGCTTTTGGTCACCAAAGCTAAACAGGAGCATGTGACGCAAGAAAAACCTTTTGATGATACAACCACATCGAATGCACTTCTATTGCTTGGGGAAGATGTAAAGATAAACAAAACACACAAAAGTAATTAAGATAATAAAGAACTATCACATTTCTAACACATTTCTAAATTATGACCCTTCAGCCAGAAACACACAATTACAACTACTGTAAAAGATTTTAGTTATTGTAAAAATGAAATATTTTATCACAAGTTTTCCTAAGAAAATGCTAGCATTTTAACATTGTACATATACTGTGGCATTTTGGTGAAAACGACCACGACAAATCATAAAGATTTCATAAAGGACCAGATTAATTAATTAATTCACTTCAGTCAAAATGCATTGTAAATTTCAAGGATGCTTTAGTGGCTCTTTAATAAGGAAACACTTTAGACATGAGAAACCATTTAGACACACTGAGGGAATTGACTGTTTAAAGCTGGTCGCTGTTAAATATGCATACTCACAGTGAGGGCTCTCCTTCCCTCCTGCTTTGAGCAGCAGTTTGGCTATGGGGACGTTGTTGGTCATGATGGAGATGTCTAGAGGCGTCAGGCCTTCACTGTTGGGGGTGTTGAGGTCCAGTTCATCAGCTGTGTACTGGAACAGCAGGATCTGCACGGCATCCAGGTCCTGCTGTTCAACAGCCTCGAACAGAGCCTCACTGCTCTGAATGTTCTGTAAGGAGAAGAAACGATTGCAGGTAAGCAACGGCACTCAGGATACTCTAAGTATCATTTAGCAGACACTACAACTTGCAGAACAGGAACACTACCCCTAGTGCATCCTTTAGGTTAAACTGACTCTTATGACTGGTTTTGTGGTCCACAATCACATATGAAATATCATTTGGGATCAGTAATATTTCATTATTAAATAAATTAATCCTTTTATGCAAGGACACGTTAAATTGATTAGAAATGACTGTTAAAACGTTTACACTGTTACAAAAATACTTGTGTTCTTTTGAAAAATGCTGTTCTTTTGGGCATTCTATTCATCAAAGACTGCCAAAATATATAATATAATATCACAGTTTCTTTCCACTGTAGTCTTCAACACTTATAATAAAAAAATAAACATCTTTCTTAAGCACCAAGACAACATGTTGCTGCCAATCATACGACACTGAAATCTGGAATAGCAGTGTATATATTTATTTTTATAATCTTTGAAATCCTATTTTGAGCAAAAAAAAAATCTATATTGATTCATTATTGACTGAAATTCTCCCCTGTCTATCATTAGTTAAGCCTTATGCAGTATGTTTACTTAGTGTATATGTATTGAACTGGTTGGGATGCTTGAACAAATAATTTTTCACAATGCACTAAACAAAAATGTGTATGGTCCTCAGCAAAAGTAAAGCTGTTAATGGCTTCCTTATACATGTTACTGCATGATTTAATCACAATAAATACTCTCAATTACTTAGAAAAAGCATTCACAGATTGTCACCAACAATCAGCGCAGACAACATAAAAGAGCACAGATTGCTCATGGATGATTACTCATGGGTTTGATCTATAAAACCTTACAATTACCAGCACAGATGCATGGTAACCAGGCATGCACCAGAAGGTAGGCACAGATATGACTAGGACCACAATCAACAAATGCACTAATTATTAAAATTTAAAATGCAAATTCATATATCTAATCTAAGTTTCACCTCTTCAATTGTGAGTTCAATGCATGTATGAAAACATACATTTACTCCGAGGTATGTATTCGGGCACTTGAGTGAACAAGATGATTGCTAGATCTAGCTCTACATTATCAGTGACATTTGAGTTTTGAAAGGCGCTGATGGTCTCTTGAGCACCTGAAATGTCATTTCAGCTTAAAACATGTCATGTGTAAGGTCAAGTGAATGTTAACATCAATTGATTCAACAGAATATAAATGTAAATGTCGACTAATGTCAGCTTTTTATTATAAAAAAAAATTAATGATACCCATTTTTTTACTCACAGATACTTTGCGGATACGGTCGGATCGGCCAAAAAAGTAGGCATCTTCAAAGGAGGAGTGGCTCCCTTTGAGCTTCTCTGAGAGGTTTCGGTAGAGACGCTTGGCAGCGCTGGGGGAGGCTGGTCCCGCCCCCTTCTTACTCTGCGTCAGCTGCAGGTTCTGCATCTGTTGGGTCATGCTAATGGAGAAGTTCCTGTGGAGTCAAGAAAGGAAAGAGAACAGACAAAACACATTTAGGTGTGATGCCTGTTACATCAGGGTCTGCACTCGAAATAAATTTGCAGCATGTGCTTCGGTATGTAATTTATGACTAATATCTGAATCAGCAGTGTCTTGGTGACAGATGGCCACTGGATAGTCATTAATGCTTCAGCTCAAGCAAAAAGCTACCTGCAAAATAACTACACCCTGATGCACAGGTATTTTATTTGAAATGCAAATATGTTACTTATCTAAAGAAACCTTTTTGATATCACACACTATTGTCTGAATTTTTACCTTTTAAAAGAAATTCATATTTTTATTCCACAATAATGCATAAAATATATTAAAAGTTCAAAATGTTTACAGTGTTACAAAAGATTTATATTATTATTTTATAAATCCTGGATAAAATTTATTACATTTTCTATAAAAATATTATTTGTAAAAAGAAACAAATACTTTTATTCAGCAATAATGCATTCAATGAATTAAAAGTGAAGACATTTAAAATGTTACCAAAGATTTTCATTCTTTTTTAAAAATCATGAACAAAATAACTACATTTTAAATGACAATATAAGGCAGCACACCTATTTAAACAGCAAATCAGCTCATCATGTTTTAGTTCAGCTTCGCACTCACAGGAATCAATTACACTTTACAATATACATTAAAATAGAAAACAGTTATTTTAAATTGTAACAATATTGTTGCAATTTTTACTGTATTTTTGATTAAATAAATACATTTTAAAAAGTTGTAATGGGTATAAGAGATTGCATAAGTATGAATGGCATTCCTTAAAAAGAATTTATAAAAAAAAAAACTTGACATTAATTTCATGGCTTTACTAGTCAACGTCAAAACTGAAATCGCTCAACAAACCATAACAGACAATTTTATTAACAATGGCAGCCAGACAATGAATCTCACTGTAGGTCAACATAGTCTGGTTGTCAGGAATCCCTCAATGTTCTTATAATATAATGAAATCCTCCAAGAAATTAATTAATTCTGAGCTAAAAATAACAGTGAACGCAGACAGTGAATTTATAGTAGCACTTGAGAGAATCCTATATATATATAAATTTTTTTTTTGCTGCATCCTAAAAATGTGTATATTTGAAAATAATAATATTTTGAAAACAGTAAATTATCTGCAGTTTATGTAACCAAAGATGAGTAGCACCTCTATGTCAACCATCAATCTTTTCATGATGTGCCAAAACAATTAATATAAATGCATAAAAAAAGACAAGATCTGCTCCATTTGTCAAAACATCTGGCATGAATACACACCGTCTGAACAGAGCAAAAATTAAATATGAGAACGAAAAGCCATCATTTGCCCTTCCAACACCTTTATTCCAAAAAAAAACCCAAACTTCGCAAATTACATCAAATTTGTCCTTAATTGACATTCTCCTTAAAAGCTCTAGAACTGTAGGGGATCTACGTGGTATTTCTCATCCCAGCGGTCTATAATCCTGTCAGACATGACATTAAGGCAGTGTCCTGTTTTTTTTTTCCTTATGCGCAGATTTGAGTGTGCAAACACCCACTCAGAGCACTAATAATAATGCACTCTGCAGTGCCAGAGTGAAGCCTCTGACACCAGCGAGTAATCGAGAGAACGAAGTGAGAGGTCGAATCGGAGCGGTGCTCTAAGGTTATGCATTAAATCCAATTAAGCCAATCAAAAAAGGAAAAGACAGCTGCCAGGATGAATGAGTAGCACCTGTGGGACACAGCAGGGGGTGATGGGTAATTTTAGCAACACATCGTACTGGTGGAAAAGTACACTTCAAGTGAGTGACTGCAGATGGACGAGAGCAAAAGAGAAGCTTAACTCACCTGTCCAAGCTCTGAGAGCTTCCCGGAGAGCCAGAGAGAAGGAAGAGGGGTCTGAAATCCTTAATCAGCGCAGCATCGCTCTGCCTCTGGTTGAGTCTCTGAGCCAGTCGGGAGATCCTACTCTCAGATCTGATGAGAGAAAGTCCAGTAAGATATGGGACAGTGTTCGATTCAGGGCACTGGAAGAGGGAAAGGGTCAAAACAGACGCCCCTGCTCTGGAGTCGCCCGGAGTACCAGGTGTTCACCGGAGCTCTCCTCTTCACGCGCATCTCGCCGCGGTGTTGACTGGCTAATGTGCGGTGAGAGGAGAGAAGAGAGGAGATGGAGGGGGGGAGAGAGAGAAAGAGAGAGGGAGGGGGAGAGAGGGGCATTCTGCAGGCGCTAGGATGAGCGACGCAGACAACAAAAGCACACAGGCGTTTAAGGAGAGATTCCACTGAGCATGCCCAGAGCACACTGTGCAAGCGATATCGAGGGGGGGGGGGATTTGGACCTGTTGTTCTTTTCTCATAATCATTCCAGTTGTCTCATTCTCTGTCTTATCTGCAGAAACAGGCATCTAATCCCCAACACAACTAGAATCTGGCATCCTGACTGTCATGAGTGGACCTGAGCTGGATCCACAGGTGATTCGCCTCCCATGCTTCAAACCCTAGTGAGCTGTCTAGCAACATGGTATTTTAAGACATCACAGGAGGTTTGTTCCAAAAAGGTAGGCAGCGTAATTATTAAGATTATGTTTCCCCCCTCTGGGTGCATTTTCTACTAAGGAGCTCAACCAGCCACCACTGAGAGTTTATCAGATTCTTGGAAAAAAGAGGAATCCATAGGTCATAGCCTCTGACCACAAACAAACCCTGCTGACCTGACTACTTAAATGTTTACAAATATTATTAAAAGAGTTACAGTTACAGACATTATAAAAAATACACATTCTAATTATTTTGATCTATTTTTATACACATAAACAGTCACAACTATAAATACACTTTTACTCCTAATTTTTTTTTTTATTATCAATAAAAGAAAACAATATGGTGATGGAAAACAGTAAGTAGAAAATAGTAAAAATGTGAAAGCAGTACTCAACAGAGATTTAGGGCTGTTTCTTTACTAAAATTTAAGAATATATTCAAACATTAAAAACAAATTAAATATTCTAGTAAATATTTTATAATTTCATTAATTCTAAAAAATAATACTTGATAATAACTTAATATTAACTAAACTTAATAATGCACAAGTAATATAATATTTATTTAATTGTATAAATATAAAATAATACATGTGTATATATATAAATATATAATTAAAAATGTACTTTTACTCTTTTAATTTCTGAAAAAATGTCTGAAAGAAATTATATATATATATATATATATATATATAAGAAATTATATATAAATAATACTTTGTATACATTGTATAATAATATTCATCATCCACATATACATTTTATGTATACATTTACATACTGTACATACATATACATTTTATCTAAAAAGTACATTTACAATATACCACATACCTCTAATTTATCGAACCAATTTACCCAAATCAGTTACTTTTGAGTGTCCTTATAGAAGCAGCTGCCTATGTAGGCAGTTCACAAGGTTTTGGAAAAGAGCCAGTAAACATGAATCACAAAAGCAATCTGTTGAAAACTCAATTGTAGCTAGTTGAACTCTTCAATATAAAATGTGGCCAGAGGGCAAAATGCATAATGCTCCAACTTAATTGAGGCATATTCAAACTAGAACATGTCCTAATTTCCCCTCGTTGTTTATGTTGTTATAATAATGATCAGAACATTATGGAAAAAAGGTTGTTTGTGTCTTTGTATTCGTGAAGACCCTTAGGTTTTAAAGCAATATTGAGAATGAGTGCTCAATCACTGCATGTAATGCTTTTAATCCATTAATACTGACTTAATAGCTGTAATGCTTGACTGTGTGTTTAGTGCCCTAGTGCACAAAAGCATGCCCTGATTTTTATTGTCTCCAACAGCCAATGGAAAATTACAGTTCCATTAACTAGCAGTGGAGATTTCGAAGACTTTTTAGAAGTAACTAGCTTTTAAAGATGAGATTTGAATTGGACTACAAAACACACACACACACACACACACTCACACACCAAACAAAAAACATGTACTGTGGGAGGATGTGCTCAGATTCATTGTAATTCTACTCTGTCTATAGTCGTGACATAGTGTGAAATGGGTCCCCGGGGAAAAAAGGAATATTATACTAATATGGCTTATTATCTCTCCACCTACTTGCATATTAGCGAATGCTTTAATTTCTCAGAGAATAGCTCAAGCCATTTGTTTCTCATGCAAAATGGTCACTGAACGCAGAAGTGCTAATGGCAGGCCTTCAACGTAGTGGTAGATACACTGATGACGAATCCCCTCTGTGCAGCCGGGGTGAAGTTACCCAACCATTCCAGCTGGAGATAAAGACAAGTTTGAGGAAAGAAAAGGGGATGATTCACACTACCACATGGACTGACAAGCTAAGTGACAGACAAGACACATTTTCCTACTACACTCTCACCCACCTCTCCAGCAAAGCCACATAAATGACATCCTGTGTTAATTCAACTGAAAACTTCTAAGAGGAGAAAGACACCTCAAAGAAGAAATGAGGAGATATAGAGAAGAAAACAATAAGGTGAAGCAAAAAGGTGAATGGAAATGGCTGCCATTTGAGAACAGTATTCAGCTAAAAGATTTTATTAAATTTATTTTTTTTATTAAACCCAATGAATATATGCCAGCATGAAAGACAGCTTCAATTGTTCCTTATCTAATATAAAACTTGTGATGTGCAGCCACAGACTCTGCAGTTTAACTGGGCTCCTCTTATTTTTTTAGGTTATGCTATTTGGCAAACAAAAATAATACACAATGTTAATTTTTGATGCTCTTTAAATAACAAATATAAATAATACTCTAAATATTCTATATTTGTTTTATGATTTGAATGATACAATAATATAATAAACTAAACAGTATTATGTACTGTAAAATATTAGTTATTGATATAAATAAAAGATTATTTCAGTTTATTTTCAACCTTATTGGTACTTATCAAAACTAGTGAATTAATGTAAACTGTAATGTAAACGTCAAATAATTTTTAATGTGTATTATGTGTAAATGTGTATTAAGAGATATTTGTTAAAACAAGTAAATTTTTTTCAGTGTATCTTTTTTCATAATATAGCATGATATAATGTATTATAAAATTATTTGTTTTATATACACACAGCAATTTAGACACAGCAAAACTAGAAAAAAATAAAATAAATCAGTTACATATACAAATGCTTTACTTCTTGGCACATGCTTTCAGGACTAAAACGGTCTTGCATGCAATACTCAAAGTATTTTTGCTGAAATGACACCATAAGGGGTCGGCCTCTTTAAGAGGGGAATATAATGGGAAAAATTTAGAAGAACATTTTCCATGAGGACAGAACAAAGCTGTTTCCATAGCTGCAGCTTAAAAGCAAAGCTCTCATCGTCTTGCATGCGAGCATTCAGGGGACACAAGCTTAATGAAAACTGACACTAATGGTACAGCGAGAAACCCGTGTCACCAGTTCCTATCAGTATCCTTGAAAGGATATAAGAAGAAATAAATAAATAAAATACAGCATCATTGTGCAACCCTCAGACTGAAGTAATCTCTAATAAATGGTTTAATTAGGATTTCTGGAATATTTACTGCTACTTACAGTGCCGTTGCATCCCGTTGCCTACAGGAATACCTCCATGCAAAATTACACTTTATAAATTCGATTTCTCATGTTTGGCAGCACTGGGACAAAGAAACAAATTTACAAAAGCAAGACAAATAACTCTGTCAACATGTAGTGGCTTAGTTTCTTTCTAATGTCAAGAGGAAGTTAAAAGTGATACTACACGGAAACAATAAAGAAACCAGGCCAGCAAGTAACAGTACATAAGCACAGGTGTAGGATGACTAAAAGTACAAAAGGAAGGTGTGAAAACAGGTATAACCAGTGATGCAAATGGAAAGAGATAAAAAAAAGACACCCTTTCTTCTTCGTTCCTATTGCTTGAAGCATGAAACGGCTTTATGAGCACTCATGGAGCTTCATGTGAAGTTGTATCTATCACAAAACCACTTCTAAACTCATGTCATCTCCAACCTGATCCAGTCGTCTCGCATTGCAGCTGCTTCCAGATATTTCTTGACTCATGGAAAGACAAGAAACCTGCAGAAGGAGGGGGGGGGGGGGATTTGAGAGGAGCGAGCGCACAGCCTATCAGAAGAGAGTATACCAAGTCACGACGGCGTGAAAGAGCAAGCGTTCTCTTCTCAGCAGGCTTTTTTACGCGGTTCCTTCTCCGCAGCTCAAGGCTAAGTGTTCCATTTGCATGGCAAGCAAAACAAAGGCCACGACAACAGCTCTGAGACGCACATCTCATCGGGGGTATGGGCTTGGAGGCTTGGTTTCTATTAGCATTTTGTTCAAATACTAAAAATACTGTTTACTGGCAGTCAAATCCACGATATCATGTGCCGACTCCTCAGGCTAAGAGCAAACCATATGTAGGATGGCGATTAGTCTTGAAACAGCTACTGCAACAAACAGAAAAAGTGGGTAGTGGATACTACAGCCAAAATCATGTTCCAAGAACTTAGAGAGTGAACTATCAACTGTCTGCAAGATGTTATAAATGAAAATGGTGATGTTTGAGTAGCTCAATGGAATAGTTCACCTAAAAATGAAAATTCTTTCATCATTTAATCACCCTCAAGTAGTTCCAAATCTGTATGCATTGATTTCACTGGGAACCAAACAATAAATTGGAGCCCATTGACTTCCATTGTGTTGATATCTTATATTGTATTCCACAGAAGTCATAGATTTGAACAACACAAGAGTGAGTAAACGTTGACAGAATATACATTTTTGAGTGAACTAACTTCAGTTGAAAGGCGCCCACTGCAGGGCATGAATACTTTCGTTTAGCAAACTGTGACTGTTTTAATGACTAAATTTGTTCAGCTAAACTATTGGCACACGATTAAGGACTCTGTGATTCAATCCTTCAGCGTATAAAAGTCAAGTGTCGTATAAAGCTTATATAAACATTAAAGAGATCTTTACATAACCCTCCTTAACAAACTCGAGTGTTACCTCTATGTGTGGGCAACATGAATTTCTGTGTCCCAGGCTAGTGTGAGTCAGCCTCAATTTGGCTATATACTGAAACTGTAATTCAGAACAATTTGTGTCAGTAAAAGTACAACTCATCCTGAGAACAACCTGGACTTTCTTTTTTTGGCACAAAATTCAGACATCAAACGCAATGTTTCGACTGGTAGCATCACTTTAAAGTCTCCCGTGTCACGAGCGGGGTACATCCATCAGTGAAAAGTGAGCCAGAGACTGTCTCGACTGACCGAGCATAAATCAAGCAGCTGACAACTGGTCCTGATGTTATCATTGTTCACAGGAAGCGAATAGATGATTGTGACGTTCTAACTTTTATTTTTGTCTGTGAAGGCATCTGCTGTTTTATAGATAAAGTCTTAATTTGTCATTTGTACAACGCTCGAGTATTAGTATTAAATCCTGTCAGTATGTATTCGTTTGAAGTCTCTTTCATGTCTTTCAAAAGCAGTATGACTTTCTTTTCTTTGTGGAGGAGTTCAAGCTGTTCTTCTACATACAATGAAAGTGAATAGTGACCACAGCTGTCAAACTAAATTTTCAAGTGAATAACTTAAAGAGATCCAATATGTAGATGAGTTTCACTCTTCGTCTGATTTGGAGAAATATAACATTATATTACTGCTCTGCAGTGAATGGGTGCCATCAGAATGAGAGTCCAAACAGCTATTAAACAAATGATTGACAAATGATTCATAAATATTCCACCCCATTCCAGTCCATCAGTTTAGATCTTGTGATGTGAAAAGCTGTTTGTTTGCAAAAAAAAATTAAAAAAATAAAAATGATCATTAAGACATAACCTCAAACCATTGATTATGTCTTAATATGGTCCTCTAATCATAATATTCCTTGAGAAATTCAACTCGTCTCAATAAAGAGGGAAACATGAACAGACAACAAAACGTAAACAAATATGTTGATGTGAGAGGACAACAAGTGATGAACCTTTTACTAAAGGGTTTTTATTCATTATTACGTATCATGGTTTTATATTTTTGGCCAGAAGTTAAAGTTAAGAAAGGTTAAAGTTAAAACGCCTTGGTGTTCTGTTTGTTTGTTTTTTTACATACACATAGATTTACATGTACTTCAAAAGATGATAATTAATCGACTGGAGTTGTGTGAATTACTTTTAGATTATTGTGATTTTTTATTAGATGTTTAAATTCTGACGGCACCCATTCACTGCAGATTACTGATTGGTGAGCTCATCATTGTCTGTGGCTTCAGATGTCTAGAGCTATATTGCACAGGTAGTGTGGAATTTTATGATGCTTTTTGCATTTTTTGGAGCCTGGCAGGTCATGGTTCCTATCTACTTGCAATGTATGGAAAAGAGCAACCGAAACATACTTCTAAACTATTACTTTTGTCCCAAGAAGAAAAAAGTTTGGAAAGACAAGAGGATGAGTACATCAGAGGGTCAGCCATCAATTTAATAACAAAACTAGAAAGCAATTCTACAAAGCTGATGTGCACATGCATAATAAATACAGCAACACTACAGGGATGATATTTTGAAAAAAAGTAACCAGGTTGTTTTGGTCACCACTGACTTCCATAGCAGGAAAAAATACTATGAAAGTCAACGGTGAGCTTTTTTCAAAATATCTTCCTTCGTGTTCTGCAGGACAAAAGAAATTAATACATGTTTGGAACTACTTGAGGGTGAGAAAACAATGACAAAATTTTAATTATTGAGTGAACTACTCCTTTAAATTCCTTTTCAGGCATGCTAATAAGCAACAAGTGAGAATTGCTCCCTATACCAAAGTGTTACCATTATCTATATAACAAAATCCAAATAATCAAAATCATTAAATTGAAAAACAATACAGTGTATCACCACCACATTGTTGCAGCCCATATCGCTGGAACGAAAGCCAAAGCTCTTTATTATGTCTTCCTGAGGCTTAAACGTGGCTTCCATTGAGTGGATCTCCATGGCAACGCTACTAGTGCCATATTTCTTAATGGATACCATGGGCTCCACTGATTCAGACTGCAGGCAGCACGGTTTCTCACCAAGGGGGAAGCATTCAAAACAGTATCCCTCTGCAGCTATTAGACGTGTGCATGCAAACACACTATTACCCAAACAAACTGACAGGTTAGGGGTTTAAAAACCTCATAAGAGGCTCTTCTGGTTGTAGAAAATGCATTATTGTGTTGAGCTGAATACAACGCTTGACTGTAAAAATAAAACTGTATCAAAAGGAATGACAAACACCTGTAGAGCTATTACACACTAGCAATTGCCACAGAACCCAGCACAATTCCTAGATGTTGTATTTAGAATCATTCCCTTTCACTGTAACACAATGGATTAAAGACTAATTGGAATATGGTGCCTTCCAATTTAATAAACTATAATGTCAATGTATTCATCTGCAAATGCATTATTTTTGTTCATGAATAAATTGCAATGGATAAATAAATCAATACATACATTACCAATCAGTAAATTATGCAGACAGTTCAGTCAAGTTGAGATGTCACAAAGCAAACCTTCATGAAGCTCAATCTGAGCAGGTGACCAGAACAGCCAATTATATTCTAAGAATAGCGCATATAACACTCTTGGATATTGGCTGCTATGCTTTAATAAACCCCCCATAGATTCATATTGATAAAACCAATGGCTTAGAAACATGCTTCTTTTTGCATTTTGATTAGATGAAAAATTGCACTGTGACACGATGGATAGCACTGGTAAGAAGCACAAAATATACTACTTCTATGATGAAAACACCTTCTGATCTCTTGGATTTAAAACACAAAATTTAACTGCCTTGCATTAATGACTAAATAAATAAATAGAGTTTATTCTGAACTCATTAGGCAACTGTAGTTACACATACATCATATCACTGAGTTTCCTGAAGTGTGTCAGGTTTGTGAACAATATGACATTTGATAGTGCGATCATTAGTTCAACATCTGCTCACTCTGTCTTCATCTGTTCCCTTTTCATTTCTGGCAACTACAAGTTTTAAAAGGTAACGTATGTAAAACAAAGCACTTACTTTTTATGGGTTTCGTACCTGCCGGTGGCTCCAAGACTCTGCAAATATATAAATAAAAAAAAAGTAGGATTTTAAATATTATTTATATCAATTACAAGTTAACCTTGATTATAAGATTAATTCTTAAAATCATAAAACTTGCTTAAAGATTTAAACTTTTGCTTGGAAAGTAAATGAGATGTTTCTTAATTATTCACTTTTCCAAACTAATACAGATTGTATAAGTATTGAATTACCCATAAGTCAAATAAAGGCAACATGACAAAAATGCAAGACACTGAAGTGACTGAATTACTATTTTAGAATTCCACAGCAGACACGCCGATGCGTAAACCAGATGTGTAAATGCGGCCCCTCGTTGCTTACGTAAGGTGAGTTAAAGATATTAACACATATAACTACCACAGAGCAAAATAGAAATATTTAATTTTCTAATTACACCATAATCAATGCAGACACCAGTGCACTTCTGTTACCAGAAACTGTCCTCACGCTTGGGAATGGCAGTCTCACTGTTGTCATAGCAACTTTCGAGAATATGTTTTGAAAATTACCTTTTTTCTGTAGATGTGCATATCCTTTCATCTGACATCTAACACCATGTAAAAGTGCTGAAAACTGTCCACTTCGATCAGCTACCAATGCATGAAAATCACCCAAAGTAAAATACATCATAAGTGTTATTATGGGTAAAGCATGCAAAAATAGATTTGTACAATCACTGACCTGTTACAGCGTATACTTTATGTTCTTATACATATACACATATATATATATATATATATATATATATATATTCAACAAAGCTCATATATATATATATATATATATATATATATATATATAGCATTTTGTCATTATATACAGTATATATGAATGGGTCAAAGTAAATGAATGGGCTATTTATAAAGCAAACCATTTGGTCACGACTGAATCTTAAAACAGCTGAAACATGAAATGATCTGTGGTTGAGCCAGATTTAGACTTAATGTTTTTTCATGTCTGCAACCATCATGACATTTGTGGAACTGATGAGTAAATGTGTGAAAAAAAGTGAAGAGATGAGCTACAATAGTACTAAAAATATCTGAAAAACAGCAGTGTCACACAAAAAGCATTTACCACATTTCTATTATTGACTGTGTACTTTTGGAGCAACATAAAAATGCTAAACCTTAAAAGTCTCTTAATATGACTAATATTTTAATATTTTTAATAAATAGTTAGCAAATACACTCCTAAAATAAAGGTTTCAAAGAGGGCTGATGCCATAGAAGAACAATATTAGAACCATTTCTTTTTCTTAATGTACTGTACTCAGCAAAAAAATCTAAAGAACCAATAAAGAACCTTTTGTGCAATGGAAAGGTTCCATGAATGTTAAGGTTTGGAACTTTCAATGCCAATAAAGAACCTTTTTAAGAGTATCTAATCACTCAAATATTGGTTGTTTGTTGAAAGTCCTGAATACCCAGAAACGGTATCAAAGTAAAACGTGAAAATAAATACTCCATGAGAAGTTTCAAAAAATCCAGTCACACAGCACTCATACATTGGTACCCTCTGCTCTAACTGCATAATTTCTTCAAGGAACTCGAGAAGTTAATTCAAAGTTAATTCTTGTGAAAGGATTCCTTAATTAGCTTTAATACGAAACGGAAACAGGAACGGGAGGCAATCAGCCTTTAAATAACCAAACAAAAGAAATGAGCAATTAAGAAATAATTATCTGTAGACCTGCAGAGGCTCTGCAAAGCAATAACTTATGTGCTTGTGCCACTGGATGTTGAATACTCTTTAAATCAATAATGCACCAAAATAACATCACAATACATTACACTGACATTAAAAGAAAAGAAAATACACTTGCTACACTGTCCAGACGGTTCTTCCAGTTTAAATCGACAAAAGGCTCAATAGCCATGAACTTTGTTCTCCTGAACAAAGTAAAGAAAAACATATCTTACAGTATGTGATGTGACTCACGTAACCGAGATGTTCAAAACAAGCTGAATCAATTTCTATTGAGGATGACACATTTGCCACAGTGTGTGGTACATGATGTTCTATTCCAAACCCAGCAGCGTCTGTGACTGAAGTCATGCTTCCTAACAAAGCTCATAGCGTGAAGAGTCGTGAATATATCCAAGAGAGACTGAGTCCCCCATGAACGTTGCTTATCTGCTCGCATAGCGTCTTGATGAGATCAGCTGGAGATGAATGACAATGATCATTAAGAGAGTAATTGGGTGAAACAAACTGACATCCAATTTCCCGACATTTCCATAAACTTCTCTTTCTGGCAGGTTCACACATACTGTAAATGCTGAATATCTGATGCAAGGTGTATACACAAAATCTCGGCTACTGTCTTCATGCTAGAGAAAATGGCAGCTGAAAGTCTCACCTTTTTGGGTCTGGATTAACAAATTCTTATACAACGCATTTAGTATATCACAACATGGTCACATTAAAAATAAATGTCATCATTAAAGTTTGGGTTCAAATGAAAATCCAAATGTTTAAACGAAACCTACGCTATGCTACACACACTTTAGCTGACAGATCCTGCCAAAAAAAAGTTATTTTTGTGTAATATGAGCAAAAAAATATTATATATTATAAATGTTAATAAATTAAAATATTGACAATAGTTATCTAAAATAAAACGTCCTACTTGCAATAAATTTTTGCTGAAATAAAATTAACATTTTAATTTATTTTATTTTGATGTTAAAATAGCTACATAAAAATATAAATGATATAAAACAATAAAAATGACATAGAAATTTTTTAAAAATACAAAAACAAATTAAAATGACAAGTTAAACACCCAAAATAAATCAAAAAACGAATCCAAGATATTATTAAAAAACTATAATAGTATCTCCCTGATATTACAATAATACTCACAAAATAAATTTGTGAAATATAAAGTTGTAAATATAAGAACTACAGTAAATAAACTTACAATCGTAAATGTAAAATTGTAAAATCTCAAGTCACAATTCTGAAAAATAAAACGCAAGGCACACATTTAAAAAAAAATTTGTAGTGCTGCACGATTGATCATATCGCAATCGCGATGTCAGCCTATGCGATTACATTACAGCAAATGTTGCGATTATATTAAATTAACAAATGCATTAGTGGACGTAACAAGACATTCATTCTTGCGTTCACACCAGATGCGTATGAAGCGATAAGCGCGAGTGATTTACATGTTAAGTCAATGCAAAGACGCAATTAGACATCCTTCAGCGTGATTCGTGCAAGTTAAGCGGCTTTCATACTGGCAGCTTGTACTGCAGCAGGCTATAGACAAGCATCTTTCTGTGGTATTTTTCAACATTCTTCTCCGATCACTGTGTGCCATGTGCTTTGATTTATGTCATTTCTCTGCACCTGCTACGCACTTCTGTAAATATGCGTTGCTTACGCCCTGCTGACGCATGCAGTGTGAAACCGGCGTAAACTCGAAATGTTCCAGCGTCCAAATACATGCAAATAGCGAGATATATTCACCAAAGTCACCTCAGGTGTGAACGCACTTTTAGCAAAGAGGGATTTGAGAAAATGATTTGCACACTGGACAAGAGATACCAAAAGAAATCTACTAAGTATATGTTACATCCTGCTAAAATGTTTTGGGACAACATGTACAAAAATATGTCTTTTATTTATCCGTACTTTTGACTTTTTAATTTTAATGTTAATTTAATTCAGTACTGTAATGATGTTACTGTAATTTAATTTTGTACAATTTAGTTTTAATTAGTTGTTGCTAGATTGCACTTTATACTGTATCTCAGTTGAGAAATACAGATTGCAGCATTATCCAGCAGAAATGAGAGAGCAATCTTGAACCATGTGAAAATGTGAACAATGTCTGAGAGCAGCAAATGCCAGCCGACCAGTACTTTGAGCTTAGCGGCTTTGAGATTTCTAATCGAGAGAATTGCTATTGACAGCTTGTTGATTTTGGTGAAATGTCACACTCAGGAAGCTCTATCGGGAACACGACACAGGGCTGCTCTTGTCTGTGCCTGTTTTTAATGTCAGTGGACCTTCTGGGCTAATACAACAGTTCAGGGGCGACAGCTGTCAATCTGTGGGAGTAAAAGGAGCCTGGAAGGACTGTAATTGGTTTAAAACACGAACAGAGACCAAGACAATGCACTGTGATTCAGAGCACACCACGAAGGAACACTGCTCTACTAAAAGTTGGTTCATCCTTTGACTCTGACAGGTCTTAAGATTGAACATAGCCTTAAAGCAAACAGCACAAACAGAGTGCATTCATTCATATAATGTGTTAAAGTGAGGCATCAAGCTATAAAGCAGGTGTCTGAAAGCTCATACTAAAACTGACACCTCCACACAGCAGAAAAACGGGTCACAGCTGTGCACACGGTGCACAGATAAATGCTGGGAGCAAACACTCTCACATCAGAACCTAACACACTGGCAGACAGGAAACGGAAGCATTCACCATCCCAAAATATCTGCTTGGATGGACAGACATCTGGCCTTGAAAGCTTACAAGTGAAGACTTACAGATAGATGGCTTTTACCATTTCCCTTCATAAATATGTCAAATAAAAACCACATCAATTCTCCTTTTCATAGTACCCAATCCTGCTTCTGCCACAGGATGCCATGCTGCATCACCATTGTTTTTCACATGAACCTAAAGAATGCGTTAACCAGTGATGGGGCAGCTAATTTGAAGCTCCGCTTTACATTGAGTGATTCTTAGATTCTACGTCATGCATTAACATTGTTTAATGAACAGCTAGCCGTGCATCGTCCTGCTTATATCATGGTCATTTAAACAGATTTTTTAATTGAAATTTAAATTTTTTTATTTAATTGAGATTAACTTGAATGCACAATGAAAAAACATGATTTTTTGAAAATTGTTAAAACTGAATTATCTGTTTTTGCAAATTAACTCTTCTGTTAATGATCTTTGTAGTGCAGCATTTGACCGGAAGGGTAACAAATGACATTATTTTTCACCAGTTTTGGCTCTTAAAAGCTAGATTCTGCACACTTTCAAATCAGACACAGAGAGGAAATAATTCAATAAATTAAAGCATTTTTTAAATTTAATTATTGAGAGAGAGAGAGAGAGAGAGTTTGTGTTATCTCTATATTCAGGCAGATATTTTACATTTTTAAATAATATTCTATTTTTGGTCAAATAAATACAAATCTTTGTTAAGCATAAGAAATACTTTTAAAAAGTCAACTCAACAGCAGTACTTTTAAACAGTAGTGTATGAAAAAAACATTTTACTAAATATTTTTTACCACTCACTTTTAATTATTAGTTTACATATTATGATAAACGCATACATCCTAAAGGACTGACCAGTACATGTTTAAGTACTACCTTTGTTTCATCTTTTATTGTATAAATTCACAAAAAAACTAACCTTTCATTGGATAATAAGAATTAAAAATGGGGGATATATCATTATGATATAAATGTTTTTGTCAAATACACAATGGACACAATTATTAGCACCCCAATAAATTCTTATGAGTAAAATATCCCTGAAATATATTCCCATTCACATTCACAATTTTGAGCAGTCCAGGGTGCTGATGAATATATGAAACCCAATTTGTATGAAAAAGTACCTGTGCTTATTACCAGAAAGCTACACTGTTTTGGGTTTCCTACATAAGCAAAAGTAAGCCACTCTAAACTTGCTGCTCCCCTATTGTTACTATTATTGAGCCAGTCAAAACTATGTCCCCAAGAAATCAAAACAAATCATAAATCAGCCAAGAGGAAATGCAGAGTCTTTTGTATGCTAGCATTCTCATTTTTAAGTCTATTTGTATAAAAACATCCGCAACGTGAATAAATGTAAATGTTGTTTATCATGACACATTTAGAGAAAAATAACTTAATACAGATCGAGGAACCTGCATGGTGTTTGGAAGCACTCTAATTGGACAAATTACTTAGCGTGAGCGCAGCTATAATTGCAGCCCATGAGGAAGCTGGAGGTGTATGACCTCAAATTACTGTAATCAATAATTCACTTTGACTATATACGGCTCAGTCAAGATACATAGCGGACACCAGGACATTTAAATGCTAATTGCTTAGCAGCCAGAGGATCATTATGGATGCTTGATTTGTCTAATCTGCCCTCTGAACTCCGCAAAGACTTTTCTGCTTCTTGACCCTGCTCATACCAGTTTAAATGATCGTACTCAGCTGAAACCGAAGTCTGTTTTCAGCTCTGGATGTAATGAATGAAGCGAACAGCTTGAACTGAACTCAAATAACCTCTTTCTGTAGATTAGGCTAAGCAAAGCTCCGAGCTGACAGCCAAGACAGTCAAGGGCTTCTAGAACTTCTCACTTCACTGTGCTAATTTGAACAAGGCCTTTATTTTTCTATTTGTCAGTAGAGTAAACTGTAGCATGGTTGTTAAACCTCTCCCAGGCCCAATTAGGGGAGCAATGCTAGCATTCATAGCCCAGATCTCGCTTCTGGTCTGGGAGGAAGAGGGGGCTGTGGTGATGCCCCTGGCAGCCCGGTCCTGGCAGCTCCCAGCCCTTGTGGCAGCAATATTAAGTGACTGCTGAAATTCATGGCCTGCGCAACCATTTTATATGTCTAGGTGACAACCGGCTTTCATATGGCGCAGGCGTTCAGCAACACATTAGCAAATTGTGCCGTTTCATTATTCATTAGGGTGCTGTTGTGCGGGAACGCTCCAGCCTGGTGTGAAAAACACGAGCGCTCCCTTTATGACGATAACTGGCAATTCTTGGGTTATCAGACTAAAGAGCCAATAATTGAAGCATATTTTGTAACAAAAAACTGTTATGCAAGTGTGAAAGTGATGATATGTGGCAGAAAACAATAACGAACTATGACTAATGAAGTAATGAACAAATGGTTGATACTACAGTGTTACAGTTCATCTAAAATCAATGTAAAACTATTCAGCACAGCATTATTTTTATAATTATCGTACATGCAGCTTTTGAGGTTTATAATAATTGAGAGACTACTGGGAGTGTTTGTACTTTTAATTCATGGTAGAACGCACAATGAAATGATGATGAATAAAAAAAGTGAATAATGAAAATAAATGTATTAACATATTTCAACGCATTAATAAGGTTCACTGACACATTATGTACCAAGCACCCAAAATGGAAGCATGGAATGTGCAAAGATTTTGTCTTTAATGAAACTTAAATATAAAGTTGTTGTATTTTTTACCGTGGTGTAGGGTCTAAAACTCTATCACACTAAAAATCAGTGATTTTTTCAAATAACAGTTTTAGGTAACACTTTAGAACAGGTAACGCTTGTTAACTATTAACTATGACTTTTCCCTCAATAAATTCTTAATTTGCTGCTTTTTAATATTCAGTAAGGTAGTTCTTAAGTTTAAGTATTGGGATTAGAGATATAGAATAAGGTCATGTAGAATAATATATGCTTAGTTAGCACCAATAAATGGCTTATATTCTAGTAATATGCATGCTAATAAGCAACTAACCGTACAATAAAGTGTTACCCGGTTTTATTTTAACATCCAAAACGGGAAAAAGTAGAAAAAAGCAAATATTTAGGATTGTACACTATTTCTCAAAAGACTAATCATGGGAGCAGATGTTCTTGCTTCCATTGATGCTTTGGATGATTCTCAAACTTGTATATTTCTGTCAGCTTGAATGCAATTCTTAATGTATACTGTAAATTTGTGCTGATAATATAAGTTGTATAAATGATGTTTATTAATAAACTAGAAAAGGACGCATAACAGAATCATTGGCCATATTGAACCCCACTGTATACCTTTGATCTATACTTTATGGTAACTCATGGATTACATTAATAATTCATAAAAAATATAGAAATTTTGTGCATTAAATTCACAGCTTCTTATTATCCTCTCACAACTTAGTAAGATGCCCTGGCATTTTCTTTTCCATCTTAATGTGCTGCTAAATTGATTCCACCCACACAAACAAAACATTCATAAACATCTGAAATCAGAGATTCAAACTAGGCTGCTGCACATTGTTATCCAAACTATTACGACGTCTGGGTGCAACATGGCTTTGAAATTGTTCTGGAACGTCTTCTACCCACGCTCATCACCTTGGGCTAGACAGCGACTCCGGCATGGCAGAGAGAGGGCAAGCTTGCCCCCTTATGGTCTCTTAATGAAGTAAACTTTTCTATAAGGCCACACTTAAACCTGTAGAAAGCAAGTCTGTCGAACTAGACCACCGCACCCCATCCAAATGAAAAGAAAATAGCCCTCCCCCGTTAGACAGCAGGCAAGTTCTCTTTTTGGCGGCGCTTGACTAAGTGGACTCTGTAATGAGTCTGGCCGCCTGATTAGAGTGATAGACACGAAGGAATCCGGCAAGCGCTGCCAGAGACCGCCACAGCGAGGAGGAGGGGAGGGGAGACAGGACAGAACGTCTGAGAGAAGTCTGGAGGTAAACATCCCAGAAAAGTCCCAGCAGGAATGTAGACCTTATGCTGGATTGGAGCGCAGGACCTAGGGGCACTAGAAGGAGGGGTTGGAAAGAAGTGAGCTAGAGTACAATATATTGACCTTGAATACATTGTAGACAAATTAAAAATTAAATGTGCAATAAAAATTCTACTGGAGACTCTCCACATAAACTATAAATTATAGCTGTTATCAATCAGCACTGATTAGAATCCATCACGCAATCATGTGTAGATGGCTGTGGAGATGCAAGAATAAAGGCTCAAGTGGTTGTTCTGTAACAATTTTACAAGGTCGATTTTTCAAAGATGTTCTTTTACCCAGTGATTCCCAAAGCAGTAGTAATACATGTGATGAACCATTTCCTGGGAGCCAGTTTCTGGAAAGATCGGTCTTTAAAGCTGCTGGATCTTCAGTCACATCATATTGTATGCTTTGAGCACCTTCAGCTAAAAGACTCGACCCTCAGACCAGCACTAACCAAGCACCATGGTAACACGTTTAACCAAGGGCAATAAATTGCTTTATCGGTCTGTAGCATCCAACATATCTTCTGTTGGATTTTTCTCTGCAATATGCAATGAGCAGAGTGGAAATCTCGGAGTCTAAATAATATTTAGAAATATTTAAGGTTCTAAACCATTACTAGGTCAGTTATGAAATATGCAAATTGGTCACACTGACATCGAGTTTCAGAAATAAGAGCTTTATAAATTAGAGATTATAAGAGAATTTATTTTAGACTGAAAAATACAAAATAATATGGGTATTGGGGAAAGAGGTTATATGAATGGGTTTTGTTATAATGGATATCTAATATTGTCATTAGGTTTATAGTTGTTTTTCTTATCGTTTCACCACTTTTGCGTCAATTCAGACTTTCCTACGTCAGAATACCAAGCCTTGCACAATAACATAGGCATCAGAACAAATCCTCTAGCCCTCTCAATTTCATGGCCATCAGTGCTAGAGAGTGACTGACACAACCTGGCAACATAATTACACAAAGAGTGCTGCAGACGGCCTTCCAGACTCTGCTTTCAGGTACATTTCGATTTTAAAGGCTTTACTATTCACCATAACAAAGGAGCTCTCCACTGACATTTTCCATGCAGTCATGCCTGAGCTGGGAGCAGGGAAAAATTCTGGAATATCTGTGTAACTGTGTTTTCTCCTGCCATAGGGCTATAAAGTTTGACATCTCATCCAGAAGCATTCTGGGAATGAAAAAACGGAACTTGGGTTGTGGACTGGACACAAGCTTTTTTTTTTCTTCCTTTTTTATGTCCACATCACTTCTCAGAAATCCTTCTCTTTGGAAATGGCCCAAGGATTCAAACGCACCGCTTTATCATGACTCACTTTCATTCGACAAGGTGTAAAAAAAACACCTGGGTGACATGAAATTCTGTCTGTGGTACAAAAAACAGAACAAACACAAAGTCCAGTCTCTCATATTTTGGTCAGAGAACAATTTCAGCGGAACAATTGTTAGGAAATTATAGCAGAGTTAGGAATGTATGAATAATAAAAGATTTTTTGCAAGACTAGTTGGAAATCATCTCCAGCTGGACTGTAAATTCCCAGTCAATCTTTATAACGTATGCAGATTATCAATGGGCCTTGAGCCCTATTATTTTGTTAGCCTGTCTGGAGGGAATAAAACTAAAAAGTAAGTGCTATCATTATTTACTCACCCTCATTCCAAACCCACAAAGACAAAAGGAGTTTTTTTTATTGTCTCTTTATACAACTCTTGCCATACGGTTACTTTTAAAATCAGAAAAGGCCCATTAAAGTATCATACTTGCACGTTTGGGAGCATGGGTGAAATATTCCTTTAAAGCTCTCAAGGGACATGTATGTTCAAACGCAAACCTCTGTGCATGTTTTGTTTCAGTTCTGAAGGTCTTCATTTTTACTAAAACATACATGCATCAATAAAGTTTGTATGTAATTGTAGTTACTGTCTAATAGGGTTGGGTCGATAAACGATGCCATCGTTATTTTTGCCAGTCGTGGGGAGGGGCTTGGTGTTTTTAGTTACAACCCAACCCTACTATCTAACCAACAGGAAAACTCCAGGATAAACATTTTAATCAAAAGTAATTAGTATCATAGTCCTTCTAATATGTGCAATGTTTGTCACCGCATTGAGTAATTTTGGAATAATCTCAAAACAGATTTGCATCTATAAATATGAAGGAAAAAAAATCTAGTACTGGAATTTGACATTTTGAATGTTTTTCTGAGACCTAGCTGTGGTTGTCATGAGTGAGGAAATGTGACAATGGCAATGTTCTCTTCTGCATACAGCTCTCAGCACTGTATTTATCCCAGTTAAATAAAAAATAATATTGAATTAAATAAAATCCACTGACATATGATTCACTCTTGGTTTATTAAAACAAAACTTACTTATAAAACAGGGTGTATTACAACCTCAAACTTTTCGTATTTTACTTTTTTATGTTTTGGACTGTTTTCATTTGTGAGCTTGATCTTTCCTGATTTGGACTAAATGACTTTTTCACTGGAGAAAGCAATATCATGGATAGAAGACTTGTATTTAAACTGATTTAAAGTTAAATATGCAATAATCCATCATTTTTGATAGACTGGAGTTGTGCTGATTACTGTGGATTATTGTGATGAACAGCTAGAACTGTTTGGACTTTTAGACATTCTGGCGGCACCCATTCACTTCAGAGGATCCATTGGTGAACAAGTGATGTAATGCTAAATTTCTCCAAACTTGTTTCAATGAGTGCATTTTCTGCAAACTTTCATTTATTGGGTGAACCATTTCTTTAATGTGTGCCCAGACAAAATCTTAACCATTGTGATTACCAAACTCGAGCCTATAGAGACCATTTGTAAAAACAATCCCAAAACAAATTACACAGATTGGAGTGCACACAGATGATAGCAGTGGTAGGCCTATATTATTTTGCCAGCACTTGTTTAATGACATCTCCTGAGATCTAAATGAACTCGTTAAGTAGGAGACGCAAGCCAAACTAACCACACTAAAAAATAATCACAATCAATTTTCTTTTCAAGAACAGACCAATTACTGGATGTCTGTTTTACAACTCACAAACAAGCAGAAAATCTCAGCGCATTATGCAATTCAAAGATTCTTAAAGTAAATCAGCACAATTGTGCCTTGCATGCTACACTTTTAAAAAGTTACGTAATCTGACATTGAAACACACAAAGAATCCAACTTCATTCATTCATCGCTATGGAAACGATGGTGACTGTAGCAGAAAGAAACCTGAACTGATGGGTGCAGCGTCTGTGTGTGTGTCATGTGTCCAACTGAACCATATCAAGTTCCTTCATGGTCCCTGATGACAGATTCCTGCGGTGCTCTGGCTAGCGCAGATAGACATTATTTTTTCGCATTATGAGCTCCCATCTATTCATACCATCTGCTTTGATGCCTTCACGGCATTTCCACACACCATATTGCTATTCAACATTGTTG
This sequence comes from Enteromius unitaeniatus, assembly GCA_032359435.1. NCBI lineage: Eukaryota > Metazoa > Chordata > Actinopteri > Cypriniformes > Cyprinidae > Enteromius > Enteromius unitaeniatus. Next base: position 12,101,294 of record JAUMHI010000053.1, on the reverse strand, counting down.
ATGTGCAATAGGATCCGATACCTCGCAATATTACGGATTTAAGTGCGTTATGAACTGCATGTTTTCCTTCCTGTGAGTTGCGTCAAAACAAACAGATTTTCACTAGAGCAACTAAAGTAGGTACTGTTCCCAGTATCAAGCAACTTTTGCCATAAAATAGGAATGTTTTGCACAAAAATGCAGCCTTGCTGGTTTTAATATTTCATTACAAATAGCCCACATGGCCTTTCTGCACTCAATAGCGCCCCCTATAGCATTTAAATTAACTAAGTCAGATTCATTATAGTGAATCAGTTCAATCAAACGTGTTTGTTATAAATTTGTGCTTATAATGTATTCACTCTTGGTTTATTAAAACAAAACTTATGACAGGGTGTATTACAACCTCAAACCTTTCGTATTTTACTTTTTTATGTTTTGGACTGTTTTCATTTGTGAGCTTGATCTTTCCTGATTTGGACTAAATGGCTTTTTCACTGGAGAAAGCAATATCATGGATAGAAGACTTTTTTATTTATTCGTATTTTAATTGATTTAAATCTAAATATGCAATAATCCATCATTTTTGATGGACTGGAGTTGTGCTGATTACTGTGGATTATTGTGATGAACAGCTAGAACGATTTGTGTTTATAATGTACATAAATATAAACCTAATTTTAAAAGTTTTTTAATAGTTTTAAGATTGGCTTTAAAATAATGTAAAAATTTAATTAAAATAAAAACACCTTATAATATAATAAATAAAAAGATTACAATTATGAAAATAAATTCACCTTTCCATGTGACATATTTTACATATTTGCAGTGCAAAATATTAAATTAAATCCTTGATTGTAGCTATCACCTTGATTACATGAATTACGTTGCTTCTAATTTTATTAGATACCTTTATCTATTTGAGGTGAAGGTTTTCAATTTTTAATAAGCCTCACATCCCCAGGGGGACCCTATTTCTGATAGAAGCCTCATGACCGAATGATGTTTTTCCATTTTATAAAGGAATATGTCATCCGTAAACAACTCCAGCTTGTGTTGAAGCATGTGTGTTATCTCTCCCTTCACATCTACAAAACATTAACGAGTTTTAAACAAGGTAAAGTGTGATGCAATCCACCCATAATCTATAATCCATAACCATCCATTCTGAGAAGCTAGAAATGCACAGATCTCATTGTTATTCATGGCACATAAGAGCCTTCACAAATGCTTCTTTATCTATCCCCTCTTAACATATACATATACATATATATATACACACACAGCTTTCTCAGAACTGCACAGAAGCTGCTTCTTTACTATAACAAATGTATGCAGATGGAATTCATGTTCTGCAAAAGTCCCTAATGTAAGGTTACAAGGCAGTGTGTCCTCAAAGCACTGACTCACTGGTGTAGGATGACAGATGAGTGTTCACTGAATAGAAAGCCATGATCAAACTCCAGGATGAATTCTGGGCAAGCGTACCTCTTTTTTGAACGGTTACACAACTGAACGTCTATGAAGAACCTCACGGCAAAATCGCAGCAGCTGTGAAACTGTCAAAACACTGTATGCGCTACATCAATATCCGCCTACAAAGGTGGATGTGCTAAGAGATGTCCTTAAACACTAGAATATGTGCAAGTAAATAAACAAGACATTGCAAGAAACAAGCAACGAAGGGCACATTTATAACCAGGACCAGTATGGAATTTCCTATAACTGATCTCTATTTGACAGCGATATGAAGCATCTCTACCACTCACATTAATGTTCCTGAGTTTCTTCTTGCCCCTTTCTATTCGGCTGAGGAGTCTGTGATGTTCTCTAGGTGTTTGCTGGAGAAGGCAGTCATCAACAGATATGGTCTTCCTAAGAGGCACTCTATCCCTCCAAGGCTCTGGGACACGACTCTCCAAATCCACACTCCGAGGGAAGCGCTTGACTTCCAACAGTGACGACGTCTCCCCTCGGTCATGGTCACGGAGTACTGACCCTGAAAGAGAGAATCAGACACCTCAGGTGATAACTGACACCCGAAGAGAAAGAAAACACCAGAGGATGAGGATAGGACCAAAACCTCGACTCACAAGAACACACTTTTTTTTTAAGTATACATACACTTACAAAAATATATTTAGGTCTAAATTTAGGATGCATGTTTTAGAATTGCATATAATCTTCCCATCTATTTGGTTTTAACAAAAATAAACTAATATGTTTAGTGTGAAATACAAGTTTAATTAATTTACAAGTTAAATTAATTTCAATTTTTTTTTTCTGAGCCAAAAATAAACATCACACATTTTCCCCTGATTTACTAAATTTACCCACTTAAATGTCATTCATTGTAACAATTTTGTAACAATCATATTTCCAACAAAAATCTATTTATGACACATTAAAAGATTAATTATTTTCACCCAAAATACTAATTAGTTGTAATTTTAAATTATTTTTAATTTGCCGTTCTGAAAGGTTTTACCCATTTGTCAGTACGATTTTTCTACTCATTTAAAACACAGTAAAATTGTATATGATTCCTTATTCTTTTATATATATGTACAAGTCAGTATGTTGTTTGAATTTTTACATAAATATTTTGTTACACTGAATGACAATGTTACATTATTTTAAGCAAATCTTGACATTTTATTCTTCAATAACTTATTTAAACCTTAAAAGTAGTCCCTTTGCTTACATTTTAGGTGCTTTCTATGGACATAAAATCACTTTTGTGATTTTTTTTAATACGGACATCTTAGCATCTTTGACCCACACACATTGAAGCCTGTTTCCACTAAAAAATGGATAAGTTTTTTCTTACAATTATTTTTCTTTTGTAATGCTAAGTTATAAACTCTTTTTGAATTGTGTGATGTAAATTCTGAATTTTGAGATAAAAATTGCAATTC
>JAUMHI010000053.1:12086442-12098297 GCA_032359435.1 Enteromius unitaeniatus | reverse complement strand
ACATGTATAAATGAATCATGTAAAACATAATTGAAATGTTGGTAATAGCACAAACCATCTGTTCTGAATACGAAATAATGAAGTTTATATGTTTATCATTAAACCCCATTATTTTCAATCTCACACATTTCAACTATTTTAACTGTTTTGTGTATGCATAACTGACAAATATGAATGCCATTAAGTTTAGTTTACATTAAAACTATATCCAAATGGATATCAATTTAATATTCCATTCAAATACATAAATCAACATTTCTTAAGTATAGAAAGCAGCAGGACTGAGGAAGAATTTTGCTATAAATTAGAAATAAGGAAAAAACTGAATAGAATGTTTTAAAAAGCCCATCCTCTCACTTCCTCTCAATTCTCATTTAAACTGCTCTGATTAAACATCTTCCCACTGCTTCTGGTGAGTCATGTCTGTAACAATTTCACCGTAATGAACACGGTATAAAAAACATAAATGACCAACTATTGTACCACATAAAAGTCAGTTGAATGGCTTAAAAATGTACTTTCACCTCAAGTAACATTAAAAGTAAGATCTAATAGAGCAGTTCTTGTAAACTGTTTTATAATGTAAACACACACATGCACCTTATGTTTCTAGCTTTGTATGCGGGTGTTTGGTTTCTCTGTACTATCAGCTGGTGAGCAGCAGTTCTTGCTCTTTATCAACTGAGCAACACATAGCATGGTTTCGTCTCCTCCACTTACAATTAAAACTGCATGAAGACCTTATATTGTCTTCCCCTCTGAGACTGTTGTGAAGCGAACATCCTCTGAAGTAGACGTCAAATAAACATTTATGAATTCGCTTTTATAGCTACAATCCTCTATGTGTTGCATCTGTAAATGTGAATTTTAAAGGTGTCCTGAAAATCCCCAAAATCTTACACATTTTGATAACCAAGCTCAAATATATGATGCTAATTAGTGAAAACAATCAACAATGCACTGTAAATGCAGTGAATAAAGATAGTAACCATGGTATATTTCAGCAGCACTTAGAAATAGAGATACTGATTTTAAAGTAACACCCTAAGAAAACAACAAACACTGTACCACAGTACAATAATTGTATCAGACAGTATATATATATATATATCTATATATATATTTTTTTTTTGGTCAACTATTCATACTTATTATTATTATTCATAACAATAATCTTGACATTTAAAAAAAAAATGAAATTATTTAAACCCATTTTAATAACCCATATGGTGCTCATCTAAACCGTCAGCAATGTAATTTCACTTATATATATAAAATGCAAGCAAGACATACAGTATTAGAATATTTTATGCCATAAAATTTCAAATATAATTTTTAACACAGAATAACACAATACACATTGTAATTTGAGATTAGGAAAATGACAATGTGTAGAAACATTTCTTTTATTCCCCTTTTTTTTCTGTCCAGTCCAGAGGGCCAAAAGGAGGAAACATCCATATACCGTGGTATTAAAATATTATAATCATGTACCACTGTATTTAGCATGGCACTCCAAGATACTGCAAGCAATACCACACTGTAAAAAAAATCTGTAAAATTTACGGTAAAAAAAGGCAGCTGTGGTTGCCAGAATAAAACCGTGAAAAATACAGTAACAATATATTATATATTATATATTATAATATATTATATTATATATTTTTTATGTTAAATTTACAGTTAAATACTGTAACTGATATGATGTTAATATACCAACCTATTAAAGTAGTGAAATCTATTTTGTACCTTTGAAATACACTGAAAACTACGAAATGCAGGAGGTGATCACAAGTAGCTTATAAAGAGTAACATATATAGAAGGTGCTCAGTCTCATTCACACAAGCATTAAACAATATCATGGTAAGAATTATATAAACTGAAATGTGCAATAAACCTTCATTTAACAACATTACATGTAACATACAACCCTTATAAAAATAACTGATACAAAAAAACTAAGAAGAAACAGTTATTTCCAAGAAAAAACATCAAATTCAAACAAAATTTAAAATGCAATGCAGGGAATTCTGGGAAAGAAAAGGACGTGACACACACAACGGGAGCAGTGGGCAGCCATTGCACCCAGAAGAACAGTGAACAGGAACAGTGCCTTGCTCAAGGGTCTCAACTCAGTTGTTTCAGTTGTCTCAACTCGGTTACAAGTCCAACTCCCTATGCATTAGGCCACGACTGCCCCCTTGCTTGCGACTGTCAGTTTACGGTGTTTCCCTGTAAATTTAACAGGAATTTAAATTCATATATTCAATAAATTCAGTTTTGGTATTTTAAAGGAGTCTATTTTTCCTTTTCTTCAGTGTGTTTTGTCGCTGTTTGTTCATGTATAAGATCTGCAAAGTTACAAAGCTCAAAGTCTCTCTCAAAAGGATTTATTCTACCTAAAAGAGAAGGCTGATACAGACCGGGCTAAAACGCCTCATTCAAACACATATCTACGTCATGTTGTGGTATCTGCATAAAGCAGCCAAAATGGTTATGCAAAGAAAGAAGGCATGGTTTCAATAACGCAGTACTGTTGATTAGGGTTGGGCATCGTTTTGATTTGAACAATTCTGATTCCGATTCTTCCTTTCGATTTCGGTTCTTTTCGATTCTCAATTCCGATTCTTTGTGGACTGGAGTCAAAACATGTCACAGGCTCATTTGATTTCACAGAGGACAATTTTATTTTGATTCAATGGGAGTTTTAGGAGATGCAGCCCATGTAGGAGAAAATTAGGAATGCCTCTGCACCAGACCAAAAAACAGATTCCTATATGCAGAGCTTGCACCCTGGTCTGTTGATGCAGCCTTCATTTGGCTTTCTGAATGTGGATGCAGTAAGGAATCATTAGGATTACTTAATAATCGTTACATTTCTGTGCATGCTTGTGGTGTTCGACCAATTTTAAATGCACTAGGTTAGCTGGCCAATCAGAACAGACTGTGCTTGTCGGAAGGACGGTCTTTGTAGAAAACCATGCGCTTAAGAGAGGCGGGACATAGAGGAACTACAATAATGTACAATCTTTGAAAAATAATGTGTTTTTTGAACATTAAGGCATGTCAACATATTCTGTTTCACCAAATAATAATCTTTAAAACAGCATGATATGACCCCTTTCATTTTTAACTGTCAAGAACAATTGAACTAACCGCTAAAATAATCAATAGACTTATATGTTCCATTGACAAATCCACAAAAATAATCTCAGCATATTATGCCACTCAACGACTCTCATTAGTTACCCAGGTGTTAATCCAAGTGTTACAGCCTAACATTATGTAATCTCACTTATCAAACACATATGACTTTGCTAGCGCATTGCTACGGAGATGATGGTGACTGTAGCAGAAAGAAACCTGAACTGATGGGTGCAGCGTCTGTGTGTGTGTCATGTGTCCAACTGAACCATATCAAGTTCCTTCACTGGTCCCTAACGACAGATTCCTGCGGTGCTCTGGCTAGTACAGCTAGACATTATTTTCACATTATGAGCTCCCATCTATTCATACCATCTGCTTTGATGCCTTCACGGCATTTCCACACACCATATTGCTATCAGACATACATTATTAAAACAATACATTACATTGCCAACCTGATCCTGATCGTTGCATTTACATCTGTTAGTATTTGAATCTTTATGGCGAATCTTTAACTATATCTTTGTACTGATGAGTCACTAACACAGTATGAGGTTTCTAAGATTTAATCCCAGCAGTCTGATGTCAACAAAGACTCAGAAACAAGCAGGTCTGTTGTAATGTGAAGCAGTTATATCACATCACCTGCGGTGACACTATTTGTAAACCCTCCTACAGCTTGAGTAAGCGCACTTGCAATCAAATGAGTCTGCGAAGCATTTTTTTCTTTGCAAAACAACCCCACTTTAAAGTCAAATAAGCGATCAAAACCCACATTATAGGATTGATCCAATTTGTCCAATTACCCATTTTGTCTGGAAACCACCCATGGATGGACACAAGGATGTCGGCGTGTTGATGAAGCGCTGCGGCTGTCTTTCAAACGCGGTCGAGAGTAAAGCATTTGATAAGTGTAATTTAACACCGAGTTCAACTAAATTAAAGACGTGAGAAGAATCTTAAGACCTTTAAACAAACCACAGCTGGTGCTAATGATCCCAGTTTCCATGGCAACCATTTGAGTTCTATCTTCGTCATCCTCAAAAGCAAAGGGTAAGAGGTGCTGGCTCTAGGGTCACTGGTCTGTTCATTCATCGGGAAGGCCATACTTCTTGCCAAAAGACACACAGCGTGTCATCAAGGGCCATTAAAGGATGACACCATCTTTATTAACCATTCTAGGAAAGTTTTGCAACATATTTACTGATAATATATAGGCTAGAACCAAGAATCATGATCTGCTGGGACTTTACATGCAACTGTACAGAATTAAGTACACTGTAAATAATTAATAAATAGCTAAATAATAGCTGTTTGCCATTTTTTTGCAATTATTTACAGGCAATTAAAAAAAATTACAAATTAAATGAATGGTAATAAAAATAGGTATTTTATTATTAATCAATTATTACAAATAATTACTATTATTATTATTGAAAACAATCACTTTATTTTTATTTATATTCATTTTTATTAATGTATTATTCTTGTTCAAAAATGTAATGTTAAAAATGTATTATTATTTCTTCTTTTTTTAATGTAACAATGCATTAACAGCCTAACAAAATAACATCTGCTCAACCAATGGCATGTTTGGTGGCTGAATTATCTTTATGACTGACCAATGACAGATAGCCAGCATGTGATCATTATGTCTTGTGATATACAGCAAGTGCCTCACTGCAGATTTAACATTTGTGGTCTAAGGTACATAAAACATGTTTAATGCATTAGCAGTTAGCAAAAGTAACCACACATATTTATCATGGGCACCTGTACAAATTATTTTACATTAAACACAAAGTGGCTGCAATTCCATTTAATGCTGAAACACGGCTGTTTGGTTAATCACCAGCTTCGTTTGAATGGCAACTGACATTTTAATGGGGAAAAAAAGCAAAGGCTTTGGTACAAAATGGCAGAGCATCTACTGCCCTAAAGCACATCCTGCTCAGAAATGACAGGATTTACATTTAAGAGGTTAATTAAGGTTAAAAAACACAAATAATTATTTGCTTCTTAATCATCCCTTCAAGAGAACCAACAGGGGTTCTATTATTTCTGTGCCCAAGATTAAATGCAATAGTGACCTCTACTGGATGACTGGGGCAGTGGATGAATTCAATCACCAAGGCTATATTTATTTAATTAAAAATACAGTCCTATTATGAAATATTATTAAAATTTAAGGTATATAAGTATATAAGGTTATATTTTATAAACTGCAACTTATTCCTGTGATGGCTAAGATGAACATTCAGCAGCTATTACTCTAGTCTTCACATGATCCCTTCAAAAATATCATAACCTTCAAATAATAATGTGTTCAAGAACAAAACATTTCTTAATAATTATCAATGTTAAAAACGTTGTGCTGCTTAATGTTTTTGTGGATACTAGGGCAGGACACTTTGAGGACTAGAAAGTTCAAAAAACATTTATAAAATGCTAAAACAGAAGTATTCATTTCTTTAATAAAATAATCAATTAATATTCCATATTAATGAAAAAATTTTAACAGTTTACACAGTATGAACTTACAGAAATTGATTATTTTTTTAATGTAATTTATTTTACACCAATGTAAATTTGTTATGAAATTGAATAAAAAACAAAAAAACCCACATGGAACATAGAAGAAACGTACATTCTTATAAGATATTCAGAGATTTCTTCATACCAATAACAACAAATAATAACAACAAAACCTTAAAAAAGAACTTTATGAATGGATAGTGAATGACTAAACTGCTTTCTCCTAGATAACCCTTTCAGCTATAATTTCCGGCTTGTGCCATTTAGCAATTCCCTGTACACAGGGGTTATCTAACACTGATTGTATCATTTAGTACATTAAGGCTGAATCTCACGTCCCCAGGTAAAAAACAAAGAACCCAGTAGCTGAAAACAATCCTCCCGCAGCACTCATTCTATTACACACGATGGTGTCGTTAAAGGAAAATAACACCCAGCACCCATTGGAGCTCTTTGGATAAAATATTGATTCTGATGCCACTGCTGACATCAATATGTGTGCTGAACACTTCTGTGGAAACAATCCCAGATTCCCTAGAGGGGCATCAACACCACTTTCCTTTTAATGTCTTTTACTTTTAGCCCAGAGGTGAATTTAGGTATGGAAAACAGTCACTAGAACAAAGCAAAGAATGACTAAACACTATCGATGTTTACCATCATGCTTACAATGGTATGGGCAAGGCTGATGTTTTGCAAATATTTGAATCTGATAAAGCTTGTGCTAAAAAAGAAACAAAGCTTTATGTGCTACTGTAAGTACACTGCAAACTGATATTTGATCATATATATATATATGTATATATATATATGCGGTGCCACATGCACTTGCTGTTTGGACTGAAATGTGTGTTGGGATTATCTATCTACAATGATAAAGATCTACCCAGCAGTTTTCTTTTAATTTAATAAAAATAAGTTGCCCATTCTGAATTCAAGCCATTCTCAAAAGTGTGGCGTCACACCGACAGAAGCCACTAGTTGATTGACAGCAGTGTGTCACACAGACTGAACTGGTGTCTTACCTCAGACCCACCCTGAGTGAGCCGTCATCAGACCGAGACGTAGAGACAAGCGAGACTCCTAAGAGATTGAGGTGTTTTGTTGTTGAATGTATTAATGAACAGAGCAGTAGTGATTTACTCCTGACATCTGAGTGACTGAAGACGCAAAGGATTAACGTTTGGTTCTGAAGGGAAACGCACGGAAAGGCATTTATGTTCACGTGAATCATTCATGATCCAGCCTCACCTACAGAAGCTGTGAGTATAATGTCTTTTAATGAATCTTTGCAAATCGCCTTTCCTAATATGTGCTAATTAGCAAGTTTCACTATGAATACGGCTAAAAAAAAGATCCTGCGAGAATGCCTCGGAAAAGAGGGGCTGAGTCAGCGGAGCTCGTGAAGATTTAAAGGGGAAGTACATAGAACAGAGTGATTTCAAAAGAGCTGTTTTTGACAGGGTAAAATTAGCATTTTTTAAACTATCTTTGAGAAATTTTAAAACAAACTATATTACAAACTTTCCATTAAGACCCTAAATAATCACATACAGTATATTATGTTGAATAACAGTATGTGACCCCAGAGAAGCAAAATAATATGATGCACTGATGTAATGAATATGCAAATTGACGTCATCTAGCAATCTAAAACGGGTTTTAAATCAGATGTGTGGAAGGTTTAAAAAATTTTTTGTTGTTAAAATTGAAAAATTGAAGTTCCTGTTTCAAAGTTTACAGATAGATGGCTAATGTGTGTGCCATTGATATGTTCAGAGTTCATGTAAACTGTTTAATAAACACTTCTGGCACCTTTTTTTGAGTCTATTAATTAGTTTTGTTTTTATGTAAATGACTCAATAAATACCGCACCATGCCATTCATACCGAGGTATTACCGTACCGTGAAGTTTTGATACCGTTACATCCCTACTATATGCTGTAGCAAGTGTAAGAGTAGCAGCCTCATACACTCTTAGCTAACCAGAAAATTATGTCATTATTTACTCACGCTCAACTCATTCCGAACCCAAAGACTGTATTCTTTCTAAGGAGAAAAGTGTGAACATGCTACTGTACCTAAAATTTCCTTTTATGTTCTGTGGAAGAAGTAAAGTTGGGTTTGGAATGACATGAGGGTGAGTAACCGATGACGGAATTTACATTTTACCGTGAACAAACTCTTTAACAATCTTCCAAGTGCCCAGTAACACCATCCACTGTTTACATACCAGTTATACGCTCTTCCAGAGATAGGCAGAGCTGTTTATGACATTAACAAAAGTCATTCTGCCATTCCATACCACCCCTAAACATAGTGATAATGCTCTTTTGAACTACATACATATCAATGCCTCTTCTTCATCTCTTCATACCAGAAAATGTTGTTTTCCTTGACAAGTCAGTGTAAAATGAATTGTTGATTATACCATCCAAAGGTTCACCACTACTATTGCGATAGTGCTAATGAACATCGCCTGCAGGGCAGTGCGACACATAAACCTGCAATTAGGAGTCATTTTCACATACAACAAGAGCACTAATGACAGTGCCACCTCTGACGACTGACAGCATAACAGCATCAACTCCAGCAAAGGATGAAGTTGGTTAAAATGCTAATATGAAACAAACACGCTGATATGATATTCTCATTATTTTAGAAATTTGCTTTGACCCTCATGTTAATGTTTCATTTTGAGCCCAAGAGGATTTTCTTTTTCCCAGAATGCTAGTTTATGTTATCACATTGGACAAAAACTTAAAATAAAATAAAAACAAAAATAATAATTAAATAATGTAAATAATAATTGTTTTTTACTCAGCTTGTTATGCCTATGGTGTTCCCAGTCAAAAATGACAACATTTCTATATAATTGTCAAATATTGTGAATCTTTTTATCAACTTGTTTTGGTTTAATTAGCACAGGTTTTGTATTTATTTTTTCATTCTGATCAATAATAAACCTCAAAGGTCTCATGGTTATGCACCTGAATTCTTCGACTGAACCAAAAATAATGCTTAATTTTTATAATTAATATAATAAATAACAATAAAAAAAAAATCCACTCATAAACTCACAATTTGGTAATATTATAGCACAGTGAGAGATTTACAAGCAATTTTTAAAAGCCTGTTTTTCATCAGGATGCTTTGACTAAATTAGGCATATTCAGCAAAACACAGGTTAATTGTCAAGTCTCATCTAATTTGTAATGTGCTTTGTAGTGAATATTGTAACATTTAGGCTAATTGTATAAAATAATATGATACATCTAAAGATACGCAATAATGAATTATCATTTCATATACCTACAGTATTTCACAGCACCAGCCATTTACTTTTGGTAATTGAAACAAACACAGTGAGAGTATCATTCCCGGCACAAGCAATTATCCAGATTACTCGAGTCATTAATTTTGCAGAGAACCTTCGCCCTCGAATTTCACAAATATGTATGTCAAACTGTGCAAATTGCTTGATGAAATTGGATGTAACAGGCAATCAAGCAAATAAAAACAAACAGCTTGGCAAAACATAGCGAGACAAGAAATCAATCCATTTGAGAACCACAAGACCTACAAATTTGGACCCTCAGACTCAAACAGCAGACATTGGAATACAACTATTGAATTTGCTTGAAAAATGTTTAAAACCGCAGCACTGGCACAATCATGCATATTGAGAGCCAGACGAGTTTTGGAGAGGAGTTGGTATCGGAGACTATGATGAATGGGTGCAGTTTGTGATTGGCATACCTGATGCGTCCCAGTGCAGTCCTCCGGGGCTGGCTGCCAGGCGCCGGCGTTTCCTCACACTCACGCCACCTTGACAGGAGTCTCTGGTGGGCTTGGGCAAAGGAGTCGAGGTGGTCCGCAGGGGCGATGAGGATCGAGGGGAGGCTGACGCTGGCAGGAGCGGGGAGGGTGACAATAGATGAGTTTTCCTCTCCTGGCACTGGCTCAGATGGATAGACTCGTTCTCCAGGGGCCTGTGGAACAAAAGAGATTTCATTTCTGCTGTCACTCCACTATAATTAGCTGTCATGGCATGATGTTTTCATGATCACAATTGCGCTCCCCCGTACCGCACAGCATGTCATACCAGCAGTGATAAACGCACGTTTTTTCTATAGCAAACAACGTTACAAAAATTATAGCGTGTGGAAATGTGTGGAAAATGTGTGAGAATAAAATGTGAGAATACTTGAAGTTATTATATTATATATGTCAAGCTGTACAGACAATATTATGTGTGAATTCAATGCTTAGTTTGTGTCGTACACTTCCAAAAAAGAAAAAAAAATTACAATTTTTAGAGAATAAATTGGCAGCTGTGGTTGCCAGAATATTATAAATGCAAAAATACTTACAGAACAACTTACAAATACATACATAAATAACCACAGCCATTATAATAACAGAATTCTTTAATAGTTTTTACACTGTAACTTATAAGATTAGTTTTTTTCTACAAAAATTGAACATTTAATAGCATCTCACTGTAAAATCTATTTAGAATTATAGAACTTACAATAACCAATTAGCATATTTTACCATAACATTTTTACAATCTTTTATATTTACAATTAGTCATTTTTATAATGTATACTTCAAGATTGATTTAAAAAAAATAGAAGAAAATTTGCAGTAACACATTTATTTAAAACCATGAAAAAATACTAAATAGAAAAAAAGCCAAAAAACTATTTCATATATATATATAAAAAATCCATCCTTTTTACAGTACCTGGAATCAGAAAGTGTATAGCTTTGGCTTTTCCATGATCCTCTTTCGCAGGATCCAGATTTTTTTCTTCTAAACAAAAACTCAACAATCCGTTCCATTCCAAACATGATGCCCTCAAAGACTTCTTCTCTTCATGTATAACAACTTATTAAAGACTTTCCATGCCATTCTGTATGAGCAATGAGCAGCATATTAAACTTCAACGCACCTGCAAGATCTAACGCCACAGTTTTTGCCCAAGACTTCCTGTAGCTTAAGCCTTTTCATAGTCAAATCAACAACGTAAGTGCTCTGGGATAAAAAGAAGGCCCCTACTTAAAAAAAAACCCACACACACAAAACAGCAGCCCCACTGAGCGTTCAGCTCCCAGCATAAATATTAAAGTGCACCTTCAGCTAAAGTACGCCAGCCGCGCAACACAAAAGCCATATCAGTCTGTCAAGAGTCAAGTGTAGCGTATATCTGATGGTAGACTTGGCTATACTGCTTTTGTGGGGCTTGATTAACTGTAGCGAGTTAGGAGAGGTTTCCAGTGAATGCTTTGTTTCCACTGAGAGATGTAATAACACCATCGCAGTATGAAACCCCGCTTTTTGTTTTTAATAAATAGCTCCTCTGCAGCTTATGAATGTATGCTGATTACATAAAGTTTGCAGGCGGTGTGTTTCTTTCTCTACCCCAGGCAGGATTAAAATGGTATTAACTGGTCTTAGTCATTGTAGGCACTGCGTTTTTGTTCTTGCTTTGTATCATATGGTTTGGGGTGTTTTGATGATTCAGTTTTTGTTGAGAGTACTGCATAAAAGGTAGCTGAGAAGACATGATTGCTTTTGATTGGCTATTGAAACCCCGAGAGCCACACTGATTCTACATGTGGGAGGTCGGCTGGCACTATAAGAGTAATTCTCTCTTCTCTGTACTGCTCCTAATTTATTTCAATATGTATTCAAAGGTGTCGATGAAAATTAAAAATAAAAGTAATCAGAGGTTGTTAAATATGAATGAAATGTTTAGCGAGAATTACGAGCAATTTGAATGTCTGTCACAATCTTTAATTTGTAAAGAATTCCTACATAATCACGGTTTTAAAGATTATTTTTAATAAATTAGGCTTCGGCTTCTGTTGATTCAGACTGTTCAGGAAGGACACAAAGCTGAATTTAATGTGTAGAAGGTGACATCATGTGGTCACAGCAAGAGTTGCAGTCCAACAAATGCACTAAGCTAAACATTATTTATGAATGACTGTACATTATATTAGTTAATGCATATCTACTAACAATTAAATAAACAAAATGCAAATGTGAGCCATGATTATTTGAATATGTGAGAGAAAAAAGATACCCTGGAACCTAAAAAATGTGTAGTTAGCTGCTTGTCAATAGTCAAATATACAGTTAAGTGGTCATTACACACAAAAA
>JAUMHI010000053.1:12058131-12080839 GCA_032359435.1 Enteromius unitaeniatus | reverse complement strand
AAATTAACTTAAATGATTTTAGCAAATGGCTGCAATATAACAAAGAGTGAAACATTTAAGGGGGTCTGAATACTTTCTGTACCCACTGTATATATATATATATATATATATATAGTATATATTATATTTATGAATGCAAATCATTGTTTTCTGTTGTTGTTGGATATATATATATATATATATATAAACATTAAATCTGCTTTTTGGCTTACATGCTCTATCAATTTATGAGATTATACAACCTGCCAATTTTAATAATCTGTCTCAAAATTGATATTGTTCTTTAAATTGGCTAAATCATTACTATATAAAAAGATTAAATGAAAAATGTTATCCATAAAATTGAATCCAATATAATGGGAAGGAAATTAAATGCATATTACACGTTCCCAAAATACCACACACATTAAATCTGCTTTTTGGCTTGAGTGTTATGTCACGGTCCATTAATAATGACATAACTAAAAGTCGTTCATTACACAATGCTTAGTGAAATCCCACATTGACGTGCTTCTGGCAAAAAGACATGAGGTGGGACATGCTAAAAATTCTACTCCACCCTTTCACCGCCCCTACATCATTTGGCCAAATCCATCGCGCAATGTGCAGTTGGCAAAATTAAAATGGCAGCTTAAGCTATTAAAGTGAGCAGCTTTTAATCATTGGCTGCAAGAACTCAAGGTTGGTGGAATAGAAGGGGAGGGATTAAAGTCTTTGAAAGGCAAAGCGAAATCTCCACTCTGATCTCCGCACAGGGCCCTGCTGCTGCTCGCCGGGATATCCCAACTACTGCACACTTCACCGAAGAGCCCGACGGGAGTCCATGGTGCCCACATTCCTCTCAGAGCGCGGAGTCAGGGATGCAACGTCGCCATGGGTCTCATGGAGTTTTACCTGGAGATTGATCCAGTCACTCTAAACCTCATCATCCTCATCGCCAGCTACGTCATCCTGCTTCTGGTCTTTCTCATCTCTTGCATCCTGTACGACTGCCGCGGCAAAGACCCTTCCAAGGAGTACGTTTCCGAGCCCTCAGCCCCCCAGCAGCAGTCTCCCATCCGGCTCGTGGTGATGCAAAACTCCCCGGCCTCGTCACGTTACAACGAGCAGAACAACACAGCTGTCTCCAACTTCACGCCACTGACCCCTGACATGCGCGAGAAGAGGAGCACGCTGGTCTGACGCATCCACAGATGCTGATGAGTGACTTTCTCCACGTTTATTCAATTTTGGACACATATGCAATCTCACAGAAGTTAATAAATGCTAAAAATTAAAACTTAATTTGAGCTGAAACAGGTAAGAATGCTGTTCACTGACCCAAATATATGACCCATTTAATGCTCATCGTTTTTTTTACATTTGTCGTTTAGGTGTCATCTGTACAATGTTTATACAAGATTTATATTTTTTTCATGATTAATTATAAAAATGTTTACATTTATTTTACATTTTGACATTATTCAGTAGCCTCTTTATAGATCTCTTATTTTGTAATAATGACAAAAGGGATAATGCTTTTTATAAATCAATAAAACAACGCATCAAGATTTTTATCAAAATAATGAATAATGAACTTATTTAAAAGCTAAAATCTTCATAAATGATGTATTTTAAAAATATATTTAACATTAGATATGCATATAAATTTTTACATCTATTATTTATTAAACAGAATGATTATTGCAATATCATAAATTATAGACATATTTAATTTTGCAATAATGTTAGGTACAAGTACTCTTGGGTAAATTTCATACAGAAGTGACAAAAAGATCAAATGATATTTAAAATACACAATTCTCCAACACCATTTTCACAGACTTATTAATTTTCCAGGCAACATGATGAATTCTTTAGAAATGATGGCCACTCATGAGAAAATGGCATTTGGTAGCACAGGGATTAACTGCAGCAACATCAAGTGTCTGAACTATTGCGTCATCATCCGAGTAAACATACAAACCAAAATGGCTGCAGTGACCATGATGTTTTACGCACTATGGTCTTTACTTTATCCAGATAAGATGGTTATATAAATACAGTATTGTGTAAAATTTGAATCAAGTTGCTTGAATTGTAAAATGCAAAAGAATAGGAGTTTTTAAGGTCATTTTACATAGATCCATCTTTGGTGGGTCAAATGTTTTCACTTTTGACATGACTTTGATTTAACTAAACACATTATGCTCTTTTGTGTGCAAATAGATGCTTTGGAACCCTATTGTTTTTTTTTTTTTGGCTATGCAAAAGTGCTACAGTCATTATTTTATGATGCATTTTATAATCCAGTTTGACAGACAGCAGGTGTATCATATCTGCACTATTCTAAAATATTTTGTAAACATGTCAAGATTTGATCAATTAATTAATAGCCATGAAAAAGCATTAAAAAGCAAATATGTGGTCTGGAAATATTCAGCTTAATGTACAAAAAAAGTTGTGACCAGAGCTAAAGAATATATAAAAAATATGTCAAATTAAAAAAAAAACTCTTAAAGATAACCAAACAAACTACTAAAGTTATTTTTAAATTAGAATTACAGTCTGCTATTTAATATGCACAATATTGCTGACATTACATTAGCATAGTATGAATTCCTATGAATTTTATTTGCTTGTTGTTTATCAGTTGTTCTTTTGATCTCCATTTAGCACCTGTTTAAAGGTGCAGCATTCTCCATTAGGATTACGTAACATGACCCTCCCTGTGACATTCAGCAGCACTCTGATAATACAGCAGGCAGCATTTGCCACTGGAAGCGCAGTCAGTAAAACTTTAACGGTGGTGTGTTCTCTTCTCTATTGCAGATCATCCATCTGCATTCATTAGTTTATTGTGGACAATTTCATCATGGAAATGGAGTTATTTTATCCTCTGGACACTGGATAGAGCTGCCAGTAGAAGACACATGTGCATGTCTGAACAGAGCAGACACGTGTACAGTTATAACGTTATCTGCTGAAGAAATGGCGTGATTTTGCAAGTTTGTCAAAGGCATGAATGTTGCCCATGTAGTATACAACACTTCAGTATATAAGTTAAACTATACATTTTAAATATGTTCATTGTGAAGTTTGAATGTGTGTGTTTGTAAATGTGTAATAGGTATATTATAAAGAATACATTTACAATAATATAATAATATTGTCTTGGTTAAGCAATGCATAGGAAATCTGAATTCAGTCAACACTGATGACACCACTTAAAATGCATGACGATACCATGCCTAAATCAGAGGCATTTTTGCTTTTTTCCAAAGCGACTTACTTTGCATTCGGTGTATATATGTTGCCAGGCATTGTGTGTCCCAAGGAATCAAAACCACACTTGCTAGCACTATGATTTTCAGCACTTTGAGTAATAGTAAAATATCTAAAATGCTATATATTTATGAAGTATATTTATGAAGCATAATGGATGCTCTTTTCTGGAAGAAAAGTACAAATATTTTTCAGCAGATACATTTTACAATCAGTTGGTGAAACGTGGTGATATTGATTTAATTACTGTTCTCACTAAAATTCAGAGAATTGTATTCTCAACAGTAAATTTCTGAATAAAAGCAAATACATTTTTTAAAATCAGACTTGTGCTTTTCTCTTTTTTGCATGTGTCTATGGAAGGTTATTTCTTAATTGTGACTTTATATCTGACAATTCAGAACGCCTTTATTCTAATTCAGAATTCTGGGGAAAAAAGTCTCAATTCTAACATGCAATTTTTAATTTTTTTCCTGACTTCTGAGTTTACGTTGCACAGGATTTTATTCTATCTCGGAATTTAACGAGAAAAAAAATCTGAATTCCGAAAATGCAAACTTCTGAGTCAGAATTCTGAGGAAAATGTAAAAATTCCAAAAGGAAAAAAGACGAGATGTAAAGTGCAATATTTACTTATATTTCTCCCATTTGAATTTGGGGTTCCAAGATGCAAACAAATCATTGTGAGGAAAAAACTGATAAGAAATTGACTTTTTATCATATAAATAGTCTCTTTAAGATAACCCTTTTCTCTAAATTCCAAGATAAAAAGTCGCAATTACTTTTTTAGTATTTATCCTGTGGTATGTACCAGTATGGTAAGAGCTGTCCTGCAACTGCTCTTAATCCTAAGCAAATCTTGAATTATTTTAATAACTCCTAACTGAATTTACAAAGAAAATAGTTCTACATCAATCCGCCAACTGCATGTGGCTAAAATTGAACGCTGGCCCTGGACTGTTCAAGGTCAGTTATCCTGTGTTGACCATGAGCTGGAGAGGGTAAGCAAGTGTACAGTGGAGAATGAGGATGTGACCAGTGTAAGGTTTGTAATTCCTGTTGCCTGTACGTTCTTTCAGATGGATTGCAGCCAGGCTGAACGCAGTCTGGGATTACTGTTATATCCCAATCTGCTCCCTCTGCATTTACAAATGGCTTTATATAACTCCTAGTCTATTTGATAAATGCCACATAATCCCACAGGAAGTCATCTGTGTTTGTCTCGAGTAAGCGGTCGTTTAGGCCACACCCAGAAGCAGCACGTACTGGAGGTCTGCTCTGAACACATGTCATTGCAGGAATGTAGTGACCATCATGCTGTTGACAAGAAGCCCATTTTACAACATACTAAAGCTTAGAGATAGAGCATGACTCTTTGCATGGACCGCTTAGTGGAATATATTCGGAAATTAATGGTTATAGTTTCTATATGTGGCCTATTTTGTTTATGATCATTTATATTTCATATTTTATCATAATTGATATATAGATAGATTGATAGATAGATAGACGTGTGTGTATGTATATGTGTGTGTATATATATATATAAATATAAATAAAATGTTACTAGCAATGTCATTCTTATATAATAATAATAATTGTTATATATAATCTTAATTTAATCTATTAATTTTTTTATTATTATTATTTTACTATTATTAATATACATTTCAAATAATACAAAAATGTCAAACATTAGCTAATATTTATATTATTATTTCATTATTTAAAAAAAAAGTATTGCAAGTTAACATTCATTTGTTTCATGTTTCAATATTTTTTCATATCTCCACATTGAGGCAGCAATATCAAATCTCAATCTTCAGAACTGATACATCTGTTGTTGATGATGACATTGATGACGCCAGTGATGATGAATATGTGCATGAAGAGGAACAAAAATATTTTTTTAACACAAATGACGAAATTGTGAGAATAAACATGCAGTTTTGTATAGACAGTGGTCTCTAGCGGTACGTTTGAGAATAACATCTATAATTGTTTAATTCTACAGTTTATGAGCATTAAATCACGTTTCTTTCAATTATTTGGCCTTTAATTGAAATGATTTGGCCAAAAATCTTGCCTTTGTGAATCTTTCACATAAACCACACCATCACCAAATATCAGCTTCTCAAAAGCTTTTTATTTTCACTAAGAGCAATGAAACAGGAAAAGGGAACCAAAAAGGACCACAACAGACAACATATTGCAAATATTGAAGTCAATTAATCATCTGAAGAAAGAATGTTACAATTTAAACATGCTGTAATTTTATATATTTAATATAAAAGACATCTTGTTTGTTGAAATATACAATGATCGACAACATTCTATACGTCCAAGAATAGCGCTCTTTTACCAAGTTTGGCAAATAATACCATATTTCATGACGATACATCATTACCAAAACATGAAAAGTATTGACAATATAATTTAACAACAAAAAAGAAACAACCATGAAAAAAGTTTTGACATTGATGCACATAATACTAAAGTGCAAGTATAAGAATAGGTAAAGAAACTACGATCGCAATGTAAAGTTCATGGTACTAAATGTCCTGTATTAATGCCCATATACAGTTAACTGTAGAATTTAGAACTTTTCCCATAAAGTTTGTCGCCTATAAATATACAGTATACATCAAATTACACAGATATATTCAGAAATCCATATGAAAATACTGTACAAAAACAAGAAGAACTTTGTAAAAACATTTAATTGCAATATGACTATATAACCTTATTGTATTTCATATCATTTGGTCTGTAGTAAAGAGTGACAGACATAAAATACACCATACTACATTCATTACACAACTGACCAACAAAAGGCAACATTATCTGTTCCAATAGACTCTAAATACCAGGTTAGCAATAAGGGCATTGTTCAGTATGCTTTCCTTGATCACATCTTGAACTCGAAAACTAATGAAGATGCTCTGTGTTGATCTTATGGAATTATTGCAGCAGGCAGTTCTACCTAAAGTGAATTACCATCTCGGGATTTTAAAGGTTTGGGTGTTTTAAACTCAGCTGAAACGTACAGTTTATCTGTCAGAGCCACTAAAATGAAGCCATTAAGCACATACACCAAACAAAAGGTAACAGCCAATTTGAATCAAGCTCCGTGTGGCACGGATTACCTGGCATCCTCATTTCAAAACCAAACTGATTGTCTGTTTTCTAATGGGGGCATACAGATACTTAGTGTTTAGGGTCGTGTGCGGTTATTTTATGAATCCAAACTCTCAAATCTTGCTACATTCTGTTCTGTCTGTGAGAATAATGTCTTTACACACAGCCTTTATGCTCCTGAAGCGGCTATGCACATGTACTCCTCTCATACACAAGCTATGGAGGAACAGCAGAAGTGCAGACTGCTAAATTATGACAAATCAAGGCAAACATTTGCGGACAAATGCTACAGCACAGTAAAATCATAAGTGACACGATCCGCAAACAACGGTGGCTTTGTTTGCCATAACAAATAGAGAAAGAGAGCGGGTAGATCTCGAAAAATAGATGTCTGAAATAACACAATGAAACATTTCTGCCTTCTAAGGTGCCAGACTGAGGTGAGGGCTGGCTGCAAAACAGGCCCAGCGGATTTTAACCCAAGAATATTGTCCTTCGAATTAGAAGGGCAGGGGTGAGGGAAGTTGAAAAGCACCCGGGCGGTCTCACAGAGGGCCGTGTTGAGCTTCATACTTGGTTAAGACATTTTTACACCGCCCCAGCTCTCTCCGTAGTTCAGAAACTTCCTGTCGCAGAGCCGCGTTCTCTTTCTCCAGGAAACCAGCCCGGATTACAATCTGATTCTCCTTTAGGCGCCGAGCGTCCCGTGACCTCTTGGCAGCCATGTTGTTCTTTCTGCGCCGTGTCCAGTATTTTTCATCCTGCTCAAAATATGCAGAAAAAAAAGAGATGGGAGAGCCCAGTCAAAATTACTCTGATTATTATCTGATTATACATATATAAAACTAGATTTAGATTTACAACAACAGATGATTATGACTAATTATACCATACTTATTTATGACTGACAGGACAAGCATGAGAGAAAACCGAGCATCATTGTGATGACAAGTTTTCTCACGCATTGGCTGCCGTGCAATCAGCTTTGAGCAATTTACTACTCTGCAAAGCTTGGAAGGGATCCACTTTTATTTGAACAAATTAAAAAACGGCAAATCCTTTAATCCTAAACCTAGCAGAACTGGAGTGATCCCAGGAAAAAAGAAGATCACGTGGGTCAGGCCACCAAAGGATGAATGAACGGACATAAGCTTCTTAGCAATAGCCTGGGCGAAACGGGTGACCAAACATACTCTGTTAGGGGCTGAATATCTAAACCCAAGTTACTTTTAAATCATCAGGAATGAAGACTTTGCGTGCTTTCTTGATCATAGGCTGAGGTTTCAGCTCCTCGTCTGAGAACTTGTGTTTGCGTGGGTCGAAAACCTCCTGGCCTGGAACGCTGGACAGAGCGAGGTCTGCCGGATCGGGTTCGTAGCTCACTGGTATCTGAATGGCCTCTGGGTCTACTGGACTTGGTGTGTTGCGTGATGGAGGCAAAACTGTAGGAGGAAAAACAATGTATTCATTGCTAACTCCATGCTGTGAGTGTAAATCAGTGGTAATGCATTGTAACGGAGAGTGAAAGGGCTGTCATCAGCGGTTCCTTCCACTAGGTGGTGCACAAGACTGCAAATTAAAAGATCTGGTACTGTCGGTAAAACCTTTTCTTTTCTTTTCGTCTCGTCATATATTGGTCAAAAATTAAACACACTGAGTAATCAGTAATATATATATATATATATATATGTTCCCATTTTACCAGAATTTAAATGATCATTGTCCATTGATATTGCACGCTGAGGTTAAATATTCAGTATAAGAAATTAATAAAACTGATTTTAAAAATTAGTTTTAAAGACCTCACCGAACAAGAGATCCACAACTTTTTTTTTTCAGTCACTCTATATAGCTTTCCATAAAACTATGATTAAATGTTGGCAAATGCTCAGACTAGGAAAAGAGTCATCGGTTTGCATCGGTTTAGTCAGAGGAAAATAACACCATAGGCTAATCTTGGGTGGGAAAATTGAGCAGGTTTTACAATTGTCTTGTTTTTTTGTTTTTTTTTTCTGCTCACTGCTCACCAGTGCTATTTCTTTCTTTTCAACTAATTTTTCATTCATAATACAGTCTTGCTTGTCATCACACAAGCACCAAGAGAATTTAACAGGGAATATTATTACTATTTTAATCACATTAACTATATTACTTGACATTCTCAGATGAGAAGTAACTTTTTTTATATTAACATGGAACAGACATACGAATAAGAAAAGAATATAGAATATATGAAAAGAATATGAATAGTGCAAACTACGACACATACTTACTAAAAAAAATAAATAAACATACTCCGTTTCCCATTTACCACACACACATAGTGACATATGACCCAACATCTTTTATATCTGTGGGATAAAATGGGTGAGAAGTGTCACTGTGGGATACAGAAGCCGTGGTACCTTGTCTGCCTGGGCTGTGGAGGCAGTTCTGAGGAACCATGCCGGTGTGGATGGAGGTAATGGCCCGGCTGCTGAGGTCCATGACTGAGATGGGGCCCTGAGACATTGAAGCCTGCTGAGGCTGATGCTGCTGCTGCTGGTGATGGGGGCTTTGGTCGTGTTGTGCGGGACTAGAGGGGATGCCATTTTCAGAGAGAAACTCCTCAAGGTCCATATACTCCAGCTGAAAGCTGTCTCCATCGTAAGACAATGTTTTATCCCAAAGCGTTGGCCCTAAGAAAGCTGATTGAGGAGTGTTTCCTTCTTCCTCCAACTTTTTCACCTTCTCTCTTTCCTTCACGTAGCCTGAAAGAATATTACCATTACTTAATGCATCAATTTTCAGCTCCATTAAAATGATTATTTTTTCTTTAATACGTTTTTTTGTTTTGTTTTGAGAACTTATTAGCTGCAATCTCAGATATGCACAGAAAAGAAATCCATTCTCCACACATTTACCTTGCATTTTGCCTATTTTGGTTGAAGTTTTTAGTTTCAACACAAATGTCTTGTTACTGTTAATATTCCATACAATCTAGTTATACAAGTTCTATTTTTATTCATTTATTTTTGTAGTGTGTAAAAACCTTATGCTTCGCTGATTTTAAAACAAGGTATTTAATGGCATTCAAAAATTAAACCATGATTTGGTATTTAAAATTATTGTTGTAAACTACTGTAATCTCAGTTATGTTATGTCTCTCTAATTGAAGTGTATTCATTAATACAACACACACAAAATAAAGTTAACTGAATCTATTTATCTATTTATTCTGGAAATCACAGCAGAAATCAGATGACAGTTCTTTACAGTAAAAAGTATTATAATTACAATCTATATATATTCTCCATAAGCAGCAATGTAACAAAGTGAAAGTTTTTGGTCACCTTCATCTTGGTGCAAAGGTAGTTTCAGAGGTTTTTCCAGGAGCGCCTTCAAAACGCCGTTAGCTTGCAGAGGTAGGAAAGCTGGATTCATTGTGAGCTGTCTGGACATAATCTCTCTTATTCCGTGAAAAAATTATTTTTCAGAATTGAACTGAAATGGAAGGATGTACAGAACAGGGTTCATTCGTCTAATAACGACAAGTGAGGATAGATCCTGCTCTACAGCACCGGCTTGAAGTGCGTGTGTGTGTGTGTGTGTAAGAAATGTGATGATCATCACCATGTGTCAAGACTGAGGCATGTGACGTCAAACAGTCAGGGGCGGGGTTAGATGAACACTTTCGTTGGCAGTTTAGAGACTGCTTGCCATATCCTCTTATCACTATTATATTTTCTCTGCTTGATGTTGGTTTGGTTTTAAAAAGTCTGCTAAATGAATAATTAATGTTTTTTTTGTTGTTGTTATTATTTAGATGCTTGGAAAAGTGCGCAGCTTTTAGTTTTTAATGCAGTTTTTAGCAAGTTAATGCATGTAATGGATTAACATCACCACAATACTGCTGTTCCCGGTATAATATTACTGATAAATCACTGTCTGACAATGAAGATGTATATCAAAAACAGATATAATAATAATAATAATAATAATAATAATAATAATATTTGTATTAATAATAATAATAATAAATAATAACATCTATCTATCTATCTATATATATATAAACAATTAAAACATGACAACATTATATATATTTATATATATATATATACATATACAACACATATATATGTGTTTATTGTATTGTATTGTATATATATATATATAGAGAGAGAGAGAGAGAGAGAGAGAGAGAGATTTAAAGCACTGGACAAGGTGGAAATTCTCCTAAAACGCCCATTGACAGCCTAAATATATATATATTTATTTTTCTCAATGTTTTCGAAGAGATGTGTAATGCATTAGTTTTGCAGAAGTGGACGTTCTTAAACCTTGCTTCATAGTTGCTTATGTTTCTAGAGGGATCTGGCAACACAGGACAGTGGCTGTTTTGAGTCTATGCTCAGATTAACTGTGCGAAAGATGATTTCCGCTAAATCTAATATAACTTTTACCAGCTTGAAGAAATAGGGTTTCTGGAGGCTTGAAACTGGAAGAAGTGAAGTTCCCATCATATGCACGTACACGCGGTGGAAAAATCAAAAGCTCGCAGTCAAATAAAGGGGCGGGGCTTATCCTGAACAGCTCGTGAACCAGCAGCGCTTCAGTTCATCTGAGCACTTATAATGACAAACTTTCAACATAAAGTTATCAAACACAACGTATTCTGGCATGGTTCAATAGCTCATTTATTATACTTTATATTAAAATTAAAACAAGGACACCTGAAAGAATAACACATTTTAGTGTCTCAAGCCTTAATATAGCCTAATATTTGCATGATTTCAGGGAAAATAGTTCAGAAATGTAACAATTGTCTAATTTTGTGTCAAAAAGAGTACTGCTCTTATGACACACTCCACAATTCTGTGCTCTGTGTGTGTGCTTAGAGTAACTTGTTTAAAATAATTCTATACGCATCATCATACAGCCATCATTCACAGTAAAACTGGATTTGGAGAGGATGATTGTACTGTAAATCATGTTTTTGGAAAGGTGGGCAGTGAGTCAGCATTTGGAGGCCACAAATCAATATGCAAGGGAGGGAGGCTTAAAAAAAATTATAAATATGTAGTCTGTTTTTTCGAAAGTTGGATATTATTAAAGCTTGATTTCAAACATTTTTGACATTGCCGTACACCGTCAATATTAAGGATATCAACGTTACATTTTTACAGAATGTTCTTAAGCTTATAAAGGATGATGTTAGGTAGATAACAGTAAATGACCAAAAAAAGGGCAGAGTCACATGTGAATATTCTCATTTTATAGGTGGTAAGAATGATGCAGAAACCAAACAGATTGGCGTGACCTTATGTTCACATAAACAAATCATAAACACCCAGTTAACACTTTCGAAATGTGAAAAAAGGAAAAGCTCCCACTGGTGATTTAAACTTATGCGCTCAACTGTTCCCGTAATAGTTGCTAGTATACTTTTTTGGGAGCCGCTTATGTTACTAATTACTTATGTACTAATGTTTTCTTTTCAAAGTACCGTCATGTGACAGACTTCACAGTTACTTTGAGTCAAATACATTGTTACCTACTGGAGATAAATGGTCAGAGCAGACTAATGTGCATAAATGGACACTGAATGTGAGTGATTTTCAAAATACACCAACCTGAGCATGAAAAGACAAATGGATTTCTCTATCAGAGTCCTATAGAACTTGTCTTTCTTCTTTTTGTTACCTTGGAAACCGGTTGCTAAAGCAATCATATGTGACGTCGCTTTGCAGAAAAGTAGGCCAGGAATGGCCACTCCTCCTCTAATTTGGAACAACTAAACCACATGTTGTAACATGTGTCTGACAAACTGGAAACAGATTGCAACTAGTTAGATGGCAAGCAGACCTAAACAGAAACTGTAACTACTCTCTAGAGTGATTAATTCATTATAACTACTGTAATCTTTTAGACGTGTTGTAGCTTGCTAATGATGTCTATTCATTCCTGAAATATGCTCTCATGCATCATAGTACTCTTGGACTGACATAATCAGATTGGTAAGTTTTTAGCACAATGAAATTCAAAAAGAATTCTGAGTTTACATCTCGCAATTCTGTTTTTTTTTTGTTTTGTTTTGTTCCCCCATCGTGGAATAAAAGTAGAAAAGGTAATTGCAACTTTTAATCTTACAATTCTGACTTTTCTTGCAACCATGAGTCTATCTCACAATAACTTTAAAAAGTATATATATATATATATATATATGTATATATTTATATATAATTATAATTCTTGTTATAATTTTCTTTTTTATTTTAATTTTTTCCTTCAACATTGTGAAATATAAACCTGCAATTCTAAGGAAAAACAATTGTTAAATATATACCTTTTTTCCCCACAAATATCTTGA
This sequence comes from Enteromius unitaeniatus, assembly GCA_032359435.1. Classification (NCBI taxonomy): domain Eukaryota; kingdom Metazoa; phylum Chordata; class Actinopteri; order Cypriniformes; family Cyprinidae; genus Enteromius; species Enteromius unitaeniatus. Next base: position 12,068,085 of record JAUMHI010000053.1, on the reverse strand, counting down.
CTTTTATTTAAAAATTCTGAATTTACATCTCACAATCTCTAATGATCTCAAATTTTTTCTCAAAATTCTGAAATTACATATTTGGAAGTGACTTTTTTTGCAAGTTTATATATTGCAATTCTGTTTTGTTTGTTTTTTTTTGGCATAGAATACTAATTACAATTTCTGACTTTTCTCACAATCAATAGTCTGTACATCACAATTTTAATTGCATATACATTTATTTTATACAATTTATATATAAAATGATCATTTTATATCAAAACTGCAAGATAATAAACTCAGAAGTGCAAGGAAACAAGTCCAAATTGTAAGATAAATATTTGCAATCACCTTTTTTATTTTTTATCCCATGATGGAAACAAGCTTCCATAGACAATCTATTAGCTATTTATAGTTTATTCTCCCTTTCTATGTAATATGGGTGCAATTTTATATAATGTGTCCTTTGAAAGTTTACATCTTTCCCAATATATTTTTTTCTGTGGTTTTCATTTAATAAACTTGACTGAATAGCATATTGATTAGTTCAGTGTTCCGTATTTAGACTAGTGTAATATTTAATTATTTGTTTCTTCAAGGAACTGTTTTTGTATTAGTATAGTACTAGTTTTGTATTATGTATAACAGTACCTGCTATGGAGAGAAAAAAATAAATCAATACTTCTTGCCTAGGGTGTGAAGTGCGTGTGAAGTGCACACTCAGCCTGAAATAGACAAACCCAGCTAATATTCTTTCAAAAAGCAAAAGTATGGATGGATAGATCTTTAATAGAACCACAAAAGTATTCACACATTAAAGGAAAAACATATATCTTCATGATCTAGGTCTCTCAGGCTAACTTTATGCTGTTAGGCAGAGTGTATTCACAACAAGGCAAATTTGCCGTGTTATGTCATGTTCCAACAAATTATACACATAAGGCTTAGGGTATGTTAAACTCACATTTCTACTGGAAGCGCAGAACTAATTGCACATGCAAGAGAAGACACTTTTACAGTTATGCATAATGGCTAGAGCACCCACTAAGGATAACAGCAGATTTAAAAACGTGTCTTTATATGGAGAACAATTACAATATAGTGAACCGAAGAAGTGTTTCACTCTCACAGTGTAGAGCTGGTTCGAGGAAGTTTGAAAAAGTAAACAAATTCCTGTTTCAATAAATCAGCGAACAAAAGTTTCAGAAAATGGATCAAAGTGGCAGCAAACACAAGCCGAAATGAATGAACATCACAGAAAGCAGTGCATCCTGATTTGCTCTTCCAAAGTTCCTGCTTCACCAGAGAGGCCACGTCCTTTGACTTCAAACAAGGGCAATTATTTTGGACCTTTTCTGAAAGTCAGAAAACAGATTGGGCCTGTTCATTGTTTTTACTCAGGGTACAGAATAACAAGAGAACATGGGGGGAAATACCTCAAAAGTCAGAAAAACAGTGAATGGACATAAAAATGTGAAAAACTTGAATGTGAGATCTTAACCCATCAAGGAGCACTCTCAGAATAAAATGGATGAAGTAGTGTTGTCAAACAATTAATCATGATTAATTGCATGCGAAATAAAAGTTGTTTACATAAAATGTGTGTGTGAGAGTGTATTATGGATATTTAGATACACACACATACAGTATATATATATATATTTTGAGAATATGTGTATACATTTATATATTTATATTATATTACATACATTTATTTAATATACAAACATAACATATTTTTCTTAAACATGTACATGCATGTTTTGTTATAAATATATATATACATATATATATATATATATATATATATACATATTTATTACGCAAACAAATAAGTCTATTTTGCATACAATTAATAATGATTAATGGTTTAACAGCACTGGGACGGTACCCTAAAACAAGAGCGAAAAAGTACTTTATAGTACTTTACTTACACCTTTTTGATCTTTTTTTTTCTATTTTTCTCCATTTACCACTAAAAGTACATAATTAGTACTTATTAAGTGCATATTAGTATAGTATATTACAGTTCTTTTGAAAGGTTAGTGCCCCAGTGACAGTTCGTTATACCTTTTTCTGAGAGTGTGTAGATTTCCATTAATGAATGAGGTTTTTTTTTCTGATTGTCTTTTCTATTATGCATGTATCACTTAATGTTTATATGCTGCTGTGATGCTTTTCATTTTTTTAAACCAAACATTTGGGCAGAAAGTGGCAGAAGAGTGCACACAGTCATCTTAGTCAGTCTAGGCTGTGGATTCTGGAGAGCTCAGGGTTTGGTCACTTGCTTCTGGTTCTGAGAGACCCAAAGATCTCATGACGGGATGAGTCCACGATGTAGTCTGAGTTACATGACTAGAGGGGAAAAAAAAAATGAATAAACAACATTTTGACTTTTGACCTTGCTAAATAAGTCTAGGAATTACTACTAAACCAAAACATCTGAAACGTGCATGGGATATTTTATGCATGCAGGTGAATGCTGTGGTGCTGGGGTGGGTGTAATGGAGAACGCTGGACTCATGGGTGTGGCATTGTGTGCAACTACAAAACTCTCAAAAGAGTGATGGATGTCTGCCATACTAACTGGGTTGCTTTGAAAGTTATGCAAATAAAAGAACATGCTCATGGGAAGAGCAAATTGGTTTCCTCTCTCCAGAGATCAAAAGGTTACAGAAATTCCATCAATAACAAAATGAAGATTCTGCCGTTGAAAATTTTGTTCCGAATATTTGACTGCAGTTTTTTGTAATGTATCTATTGAGAATGTTTACTGTAGCCAAAACCATTTATCTCACGCTGCACAAACAACTTATGAAGTGCTCTTCAAAACAAGAGAACTGTTATTCACTTTTGTAAAACAAAGCAGAAACAAAAGAACTGTTTTTTACTGTATGTATTTAAAGTGTCTCATAACTTACTTTACGTAGTACTTCACTCCATCTGCAGTGTACGCCTCATCCCAGCCAAAAGGTAAACCTGTAAACGAAAAAAAAAAACGGACAGAGAAATCAGATACATTTACTCTACATGAGGACAACAAATAAGATACTGGAGAAGTCTGAAACCAAAAAAACAAAAATACAACAGCATTGCAACATTTCCCGCTGATCCTCTTGATTCTGAGAGGCCAGTGACCGTGAGAATTTCTTGGCAACTGGATGAAATGGGGTCATAAGTGTTCCAGCATATGTGCATAATCTGAAAAGCTATTTTAAAAATAAAGAACATACAGTGAAAGTGTAACAAGCATCAAATGCGGTCAAATCAGATTTGCTGCCATTGGATTTGGATTTTGGTTTAAGGACACACATACACATTTCCCCCAAATGCACTTTTTATCTTTGATGCACAGCTTTGGATTGAGGACTGATGTGTGCCAGGTTGTAATTAATGGACATCAGCTGAATAAAAAAAAAAAAAAAAAACGTAAGTAGACACTACTGAAGGCTTTATATGGAGCCTCAGTAATACGTGCCACCATACTAGGTAACAAATCCAGACAGAATTTGATCTTGACACTCCCTCTGTACGTGCAAGAAGTACAATTGACAGTAAGGTGCTGGCATAAACAATGTCCTGGCATGACTTTATAATGGGTTTCTCGTCAGAAATATGATCTGATCGGAAAAAAAAGGTGATGAAAAGAATACAGAGTATCCCGTGTATCCCGAGTATACTCCTATGTCTAATATGTCAAAAACTAAAACAGTAAAATGTTTGGTCTCATCACATTCAATTATTAAATATGTAAATGACAGAAAAAAAATCCCTCGAGGTAACTGTTGGTTGTTTCATACTAACATCAAACATACATCAAATACTCAGTGTCAACTGTCAATTTTTTGAATTAGTAGGGGGAATTTTCTGCTTTTCACCTATTGTTTCCTTTAAAAAAAGTTTCTTAGAATATAAAAAGAATTTGCATTCATCTCCATTTTTATCGGCCATCAATCCAAGTCTTTAATTTCTACAGCTTAGAGATATTTTTGGGATTCATTTTTTGTGTTCAGTGATCTGGTGCATGCACGGTCAACACAAACTGTTACTGCCTGAGCCTCGAGACACAGCAAAACTCAAAGTAGCTCATCACATGTCTCTTTAATTCAATCAACTCTTTGTTTTCTAAAGGTTTTGCTCTAGTAACCAAAAGCGAATGATTTCACTAGATCAACACCATGACACTGGAAAGACAATTTCAGCTGCCTCAAATTACGCCTGAGCAAATCAGGTATAATTGGGATAAGCTGCAGACACTCTCCCAAAATTGAATTGCTGTTCTCTTAAAGGGGACGCATGAAATTCTGTCATTCACTCGTGTCGTTCCAAACCCATATGGCTTTCTCTAGAACACACAAAAAAAACATTTTTTACATTTCTTGCATTGTCCTCTGTAAAAGAACTAAAGTAACAAAGAACAACATGAGTAAATGATGAAATAATTTTCATTTAAATGATCATAAATGCTTATTCCAACGCATGTCTCCCCTTCTGTCTTATTGATGAGACACAGAGTGCAACGCAGCCCGTCACATGGCATCACGTGGAGAGCATTGCCTGTCTCTGAGCTGAGCTGGAGTTGTCTCTCTGGTTTCAATCGGTGTGATGAGGGTGGCCCTCCATGTGCAACTCAAAGCCTGCTTCGTCCTCCCCCGCAGAGAAGCATTCAGCCAAAACGTGAGCATCACTCACTGAGAGGTCACATGCTGCCAGGTGTGCAGGACACGTTACCCTGTTCCCTAAGCAATCACTTTAGCTCATTCTTCCCTCCCTCAGCTTCACTGATCCTTTGACCCCAAGAGTCTTCTATATTTCTCTAATCCAATCCATCTGTCCATCTTTGTGTGCATCACTTGGTACCTTTGAAATTCAAGTTGTTAAATCATGCTATTTACTGTTATTGCCTTTTTATTTAAAGGAATTAAATATTATAAATATTTCATTTAAGGCAAGACACTACAGGCAAAAACATAGTTTTTTATGCAGTGGTCAATTTTGGGCTAGTTTAGTCCCTCAAAATGTGTTCTTTCGAAATACTATTAAAAAAAGTTTAAAAAATACATTAAAATTATTATTTTAGAACATTTTGTTTACTTGTGACCATAACTTTCTTCCCCTATTTAAATCTTCAAATGCCATTTTCTCAAAATGAGCTTTTTGTCATTTTCCGGTACCGATATCTCAGCCATTATTGCACCTATGTACACCAAACTTTCCAGTTATACTCTCACTACTTCTGAAGATATTTACAGAGGGATTTGTTAATAAATCATTCCTGGCCTGATTTATGTGACATTTAAAAGAAAAGAAATCGCTATTTTTAAACTTAATGATGGTATATTTTGATTTCCTAGGTAATGAAAGCTGATATCCTAAAATCCCTCCGTAATTTTTTTTTCATTTTATGCATAAAATGAAAAAATAATTTTGCACCTGGCTTTATCCTATATTCTATATATATATATATATATATATATATAGATAGATAGATAGATAGATAGATAGATATTCTATATATATATATATATATCCTATATAGATATATGTACCTGAAATATATGCAAAGTTTTACATATTTAATGAGCTATTGCCTCTTGCATATTTAAACATAAAATTAAAAAAAACTTGCAATACATTTTTTTCTCATATTTATGCGAGTAATCAACTGCCCTAATATATTCCTTTATATTAACTGCCAATATACTATGTGCTTACATTTAAATTAAGCATTTGATACAATGTACTTACTGTGTTCATACGTTTTTACAATTTAATTGTATTTTAAAAGTGCATGCATGTAAGTAATTAATTTCTGTAATTACATTAATAATTACACTGACCCATCGTTAACACCTTACCCCACCCTTAAACCTACCCATACCACCCAACCTGCTCCTAACCTTATCCGTATCCCACCTCAATAGCAGCAAAAGTGTTTTGCAATTTACAATATGAACACAATAAGTAAACAACATTACAAAAAAATACAAAAAGTATTATTTTTTGATGTAATACATAGTAGTTAAGACCACTTAACATAAAGTGTCACCAAGATAAATAATTGTGAATAGTTTGCAAATAATATTTTATTTGATTATAATATTTTATATTATAATATTCCTTTTCTATATATATATATATATATATTTGTTCCACAGAAAAAGTAAGACATTGAGGATAAGTAAATGATAAAAAACTTTCCATTTTTAGCTGACCTATTCCAGTAAGGATGGTGTGTCCTTCAGGGCGATTCTTGACCAATTTGGGTAATGATCTATGTTTTTTTTGTTGTTAGAATATTACATTAAAGCCCTCAATCCTGAAAATGTTCTTTTAGGAGTTTTAGGAACTCTGTGATTTATTATGCCATTGAATTATGTTCACTCTGCCATTTAATCAGGTTCGCTATTGAAATTCACAAAAATAATCACTGCATAATAACGTAAAAAAAAAAAAAATGGTTGAAAAGCAGGTCCGTCATTGATTAACTTCTGTGTTTATGCTGAGACCATGTATTGAGAGAATAAGAGGAGGCCCGAGATGCTCTTTTGTCTGGGTTCCAGTGTGTCCCTGAACTGTCTGATGAAGAAAAATCATGATAATATCTTGTCTATATTATTATTCAGTCTCCCTATCAGGTCTTTTCAATACTTGACATCCTTCAATGACTCATTTAAAGGTGTTTTGGACATCCTGTGTTAAAATACAGAAAAATAATGCAGGTTCTTGGTATTATTTTATGTCTCCAGAGCTGTGCTTTGAACGGACTGAAATCAGTAATGTTTTGACAAAGTGGATCAGCTAAACTAAGACAAACAGATGGTATTCTTACATTTAGCAATCACTAATGACTGAAGCAATCAGTCAAAACAAGATGTCATGAATGATTATTGTTTTTACCCACTTAAAAGGCTCTTTTACATGTTTTCCCACTAAGGACCAATTTCTAAAGATATATATCTTTATGTAGCCTGTGACAAGATATAGAGTTGCGACAAAGATGTGGACGATTGGCTTCTAGCAGCTTCGTATCCAGGCAACGATAGCAGCAGTGAGGTGAATCAGATCTAAAAGGCTTGTATTAACAGCAAATACACCTTGTATTGTGTTTCCTTATGAGATTGACCTAATTTTATTCACTATACACTACTAAATAGATTAGATTTCACGATTAAGGTGGTTTGCCTCATTTTCTACAATGTATAAGATGTAAAACGCTTACATCTTAAGTAACTGCACAGACAGGATATGAAAAATTCAAAAAGCAAGGACATTATTACATCAACTTAAATGTAGATCACTAGGCTGTCTGCTGAAAAAGAAAAACATATATTACATTGCTAATGCTATCTAAATAGATTCTATAAATTTGAACAATACGCAGAATCTTGGTCGTAATGATACTTTAATGTTCAAATGTGTCTAGTTTAAGAGGCTCGTAATGAGATGGGATCACAGAAAGACTGCCAATGTTTGGACCTCTACAGGTCATTAGACACATTTATGTAAGGTCAAATGTTGCTGGAAGGTAAGCTACATATTTTCCTGAGAACTGCAAAGCTGAATGGGGTCAGGAGTGTCAAGTCAACATGTATGAGGGTCAGACAAACTGAAATTAGGGATAGTTGCAATTTGTGATGTTTGTTTTTCATGACAAAGCAGAAAACATGCGTGTATACGTACAGTCCAGCTCTAAAATGCCTCTGACAGTATTCGTTAGTTCTTTAGCTTCCACAGCGAGACCCGGTGCTGTCCAGGGTGGTTTTTTCCCGCCTCGAGATGGCAAAGTCTGACACAGATTGGTCAACTTTGGATCGGTGGGAGAACTGAAAAACAAAACACACAATCGTTTATTTATAATAACCTAACCTTAACCTAACTGTGGCTAAACATTTTATTTAATAGACAGATATTTTTATTTTATTACATTGTTTTCTTAATCCCCTAAAAAAAGAAAACTGTGTCAATCTTGTATTATTTTCAAAAGACCTGTTATAAAAGCTCTACAAGAGCGCACTCCCTTCGACCTGAAATGAACAAAGCATGCTGGGCAGATTGGCGTAAAAGAAGAGCCCAGCATGACTCGTAATAAAGGGTTTTTGGGGAAGGGGATTCAGACCCACTGACATGGATGGACCAGTGTTATGAAAACATATTATGAAACTACCACACTTTCGGGTCATTAACAGAAAGCTGAAATGAATTGGTCCAGACTGTTTGAGTCACTGGATGCGTTTCAAACATTTTGCTACAGTACGATAAAAAAAAAACAAATAAATAAAAAATTACTTTGATATCGGCATATGAATGAGAACATAACAAAAAGCAGAAGGTAATAAATTACAATATTACTTTGTAATTGATGTGTTACGTTATTATAGAGTAATATGATTTATTCTCTGACATTCTCTGATTTATTAATCAATTCATATTTCATATTGTCAGGAATAACATTTAAATAGTGCTTTTTACTATAGTGTTTTTTTTTTCAATGATGAATAGAAAGTTAATAAAACTGCATTTTTAAATATGTCTTTACTGTCACTTTTAATCAACTTGTTGTATCCTTGTCTTTAATTTCTATGGTATCTTTAGGGCTAGATAACGATAGTATTAAGTAAAGAAAAGTTTGAGAAAATGTATAAGAAATGAACTCATTTTTAGCATGCATATCTTTTATTCATTGGATGCATTCAATGAAGAGAGAGTTGCAAGCTCTCATTCAAGTTGTAAAATTGTATTTTGCGGCAAATTGCTGACAGCCTTCATTTCAACCACTGAGGACATGCGCAATACTTTCTAGCTCTAATAGAAAAAAACACACAGTGGCCTCTTCAGTCAGTGGGGATGATCATTAAGGAAAAAAGGGCTCTCCAGACGTTCTCTGCTAGCTGGGCAAGGGGCGACAGGCTGCAGGAGGTCATGTTGATTGGACCTAATCAACATCACTGCCACAGGAAGGGGTTGTTCTGGCTTCTAGTCATTAACTATCCCTGTCTTTTGCCGGCAACCTCTCTCATAATAGAAATAAAGTCAGAAGACTCACTCTGAAAAAAAGTTACCATTTACACACCCTGAATACACAGGCTCCTAGAAGGTGAACTGTAATGACTGTGTAAGGTCCCTAAAGGAAAAGAGTCTTTCTTATTAAATCATTCTTTCCACACATCTGTTGCTAGCAAAGTGTAATATTACTGTCTGGCATACTTCAAATTAGATTATAATTCAGTCAAATAATTAGATCTGCCTTAACAAAGGACTGACAAGCGTACTGGAATAATTATCTTACCTATAGCCTCTTGAACCACTTTGGTTTTCAGACAAAAAGCCCTGGACAGCCTGTGGGGGTTTTAAAATGTATGTTATCAGATTAGTACATAGTGGCAAGATTTAATGCTGCATAAAGATTAATATTCTGATTCTGGTTTTATCATTATCATTACTATTATTACTACAACTGTACTTGCAATCATCATCATCATTATTTATTTTTTATTATTATACATTTATTATTACTATTATTATGGATTTAAACTATTTACCTGTACAACAGTAGCAGTAGCAGAATTAGTAATAATATAGCAAATATAACAAATTATGAAGATTGTTGTAAAATAATATTAGAATAAAAATGATGATGATGATTATTATTAATATACCACTACTACTGCTGCTGCTTGTACAGTTAAGTATTTTAAATCTATAATAATAATAATAATAATAATAATTATTATTATTATTAACACCTTTGCTATACAGGGTATACACAATATATAGGTACATAAGTATATTCACATAAGAGAAGCAAAATATACATATTAAAATAAAAAACACTGTTTGATGCATAGTGCCCATGAAACTAACCATTCAGGATGCAATGCTAACCATATTTAGGAAGAACGTCTTGGTTACGTATTGTAACCCTCGTTCCCTGAAGAAGGGAACGGAGACGTCACGTCGAGACCGACGAAT
>JAUMHI010000053.1:12015844-12048706 GCA_032359435.1 Enteromius unitaeniatus | reverse complement strand
GTAATGAATCTAAAATATATGAAAGTCTAATATTTATCAGTACATTACAGAAAATAATGAACTTTATCACAATATGCAAATTTTTTGAGAAAGACCTGTATTACACCATTATATTGATCCCTCATGCTTTGTGTTCAAGCAGGAATTAATATTATTTGCATAGGCATTTTTTTTCTCCATTAACCCCACCCGAGCAGATCTGTGAACTGGAGAGAATGCACAATGCTTTGCTCAAAATAACGCCAACCCTGACAAATCCTCTTATACGACGAATAACTGTGAGTGTAACTGAGCTTACAGGTATGTACTCTGATCATGAGCTCACTATCTAATCATTTATTGTTCACTCATTCGTTATCTGCATATTTGTTTATCTTTTTGCAGGGATTTATTTCCTGATAGTACTTTCTTGGAAATTCAAAGCCATTTTAGAGAAATATCAGAGAATCCCCCTCACAGCTATGTGCAGTGCAGGGGTCTCAATTCTGATTTTATGCAATATGACATTACTACCTCTGTGAAAATGTACATGCTGTCCTTGAAAGTGGTTCCCCTCATAGGGTATTCCCAATACAATATTGTATAGACTTGGCTTGGCACTATTTTAAACAAAGCAGGTCTGGTCAGAGTGTGGTTTATAGAAAAAATAAAACAGGCTGTGCAAACAATATTAATTCTTGCTTTTACACAAAGCATTTACCTAAGCCATTATAAGAGATCAAATATAATGGTTATATTTGAATCAAAGTTTAAATTGTGAATGCAAAGTAGCCCCAGAAATTACACTATATAATATAACTACACTATATATTTGATTTTTCTGTATTTCATATTTTGTATTCTTGTTCTGTACAGCTGGTGTTTAAATCTGTTATAAATCGCAGCTCAGAAGAGCTTTATTAAAGGGTCTCGTCAATAAAATGAAACCCTGTCCTGAACAGAGTTCAGTATCCTCAATTTCACCTGGAGTTATGTGTCATGTTGATGGTAATATCCATTTTCAAAACCATGCCAGCTGGATTATCTTGAGTGACAAACAAAGCATCTCATCAGCACACGTCTGCCGAACAGGTAGCTTAATCCAGGTTATACTAAAATGCTCCTTATCTATGAGTCTCAGACTGCTCAAAGGCAAAATGCCAGGCTGCAGAGACAGTGCTATTCAATCTAGGAATAAAAATAGGAGCATGTATATGGTTGGTTTAAATGAATGTTCTGCGTTCTATATAATCTAAGATCGAAAATAATTGGAAGTAAAAATCAGTTACAGTAAAGCACTTACAGTACAATGGAAAAAACAGGGACATGCAATCTTGTATTTGTGGGAAATTACTTGAATTCTTTCCAAAAATAGTTCTAGGTATAAAGTTTTCTTTATTGTCATTTTAATGTTGGGATTACAGTTCTAAGCAAAACTAGTAAAAACTAAATCTACTGCATGCATTATGTAAAAGTTAAAGTAACAGACATTTTTGTTTTTATAGTTGGATACATATTAAAAAAATGTTTTAGCTAACATCACATTTTGAATCTTTTGTTCCCACTGCTACAATTAAACAGGTAATTCTCACAAAGAATATGATTAGTTGGCCCCAAATTCAAAAAGAAATAAGGTATATTTTGCTTGAAATTCTTTTTAGCCCATTTTTAAGACCATCAAATTTTTTTTTGCATGGTGACTTTTTTGTCTTGTTATGACTATGTTAATGGAATATGAAAAGTATTTAATTTAAACACCATTGTAGTGTTTATTTATAACATTTATTTTTAAGTGTATACAATTTAATTGTTCTTTTGATTTTGGAGTGAAATGTGACATGTATTTGTGAGTTCAACCGTAACGCATATAAAACAGCTACTCATGTATTGAATGGAACAACTGCAGCCTTCGCATCAAAGCCAATTTATGCAGCAATGAGATGTGTATATAACTATAATATGAAATAAATGCATACCTTTTTTTCAAAAACCAATGTATTTTCATGTTTTTCTTTTTTCTTTATGCATTTTAAAACCTTTTATGTAACTATTATTTTTGTTCCTTTGGATTATTTCCTGTGCTAATCAACATATGCTCTGAAAAGAGTTGAACTTGTATGAAACTCATATGGGATTCCTATAAAGGGAATACAGTCTTGCAGTACCAGAGTTGGCCACTGTGGTGCAGGCACTCTCAGGTATGGACACAGGGGTGAGATTAGGCTTTGTTGTTGCTGGTCGTACCTGTAGAAAAGAATCCTTTAAGAAAACTTATAAAACACTCTTAAAGCAAGATCAGTTATTGAGCTGCATTACTGAGTCTCTGGCCACAGTCTCACCTTAGTAAGTTCTACAGAAGGCAACGTCTCACTTCCAGAGTTGGGGGTGTTGGCTATTTTAGGAACGAGACCTCCAGGCAGAGTTGCTCCCCCTAGTCCAGCTGGCCTAAGTTGGGGGCCTGTACAACAGGGAGGCTGAAGGGAGATGGGGCTGTGAGGTCCACTGCTGGAGCCTGACGAAGACCTTCGTCTGATAAATGCTATTTCTACTGTAGGGTCTGGTCTGTAGGGCAAAACAGTGATGTTTGTAAATATCTGATTTTATAATCTGTCACCATACATGCACATCTGCATTTGTCTTGGATGGAAGCAAAGTATAATAAAATACAATACTAATCATACAGTATTTACATTATGCTGTCATTCTGGAAAGGTTGTCTTTTGGTTTACAGTTTGTTCATACAGTTATATATTTGAGATTTAACCTGAGTTTTGTTCGAGTGAGTATGGTTTTGGCTTCTTCATGTGTTACTCCAATGAGTGATTCCTTATTGATGGATATGAGCTGGTCCCCTGCCTTTAGTCTCCCATCCTAGAGTCAAAGAAAAAAACTAAACATTTCAACTTAATGGACTTAAAATGCACTTATTCCACTTAAATTTACTTCAACAAAATTTGTTGACAGTAAAAGTACAGCCCCGTTTTAGCCATCAAAAATAAATAAATAAATAAAAATCTAAAACTACAAGAATAGCTCTCTTATTTAACCCTTTCAATACACTACATAGGCATTTATGTGGGATTATTAGCAGAAATTATATCATGCGTAATATTCGAAGGGACAATATGCTTGGAAATAATATTTCATGTCTTCCATTTGATTTGTTATATGTAGTGCTCCACCCAATAGCAAGAAGATTTGTCCCTTTAGTACTTTTAAAACAAAGCCTCAGCTTTTAGTTTTATAGCGAAAACACAAATTGTGTCTTTATTTTCGTAATCTTTTGAATCTTTATTCTTGAAATATTACGACTTTAATCTCGTAGTACTTCGACTTTATTCTCGTAGCATTTCGACTTTATTCTCATAGCATTTAGACTTAATTCTCGTAGCATTTCGACTTTATTCTCGTAGCATTTCAACTTTATTCTCGTAGCATTTCGACTTTATTCTTGAAATATTACGACTTTAATCTCGTAGTATTTCGACTTTAATCTCGTAGCATTTCGACTTTATTCTTGAAATATATTACGATTTTAATCTCGTAGCATTTCGACTTTATTCTTGAAATATTATGACTTTATTCTCGTAGCATTTCGACTTTATTCTCGTAGTATTTCGACTTTATTCTTGAAATATTACGACTTTAATCTCGTAGTATTTTGACTTTAATCTCATAGCATTTCGACTTTATTCTTGAAATATATCATGACTTTAATCTCATAGCATTTTGACTTTATTCTTGAAATATTACAACTTTAATCTCGTAGTATTTCAACTTTATTCTCGTAGCATTTTGACTTTATTCTTGAAATATTACGACTTTAATCTCGTAGTATTTCGACTTTATTCTTGAAATATTACGACTTTAATCTTGTAGTATTTCGACTTTAATCTCATAGCATTTCAACTTTATTCTCGTAGCATTTTGACTTTATTCTTGAAATATTACGACTTTAATCTCGTAGTATTTCGACTTTATTCTTGAAATATTACGACTTTAATCTAGTAGTATTTCGACTTTAATCTCATAGCATTTCGACTTTATTCTTTAAATATATCATGACTTTAATCTCGTAGCATTTTGACTTTATTCTTGAAATATTACGACTTTAATCTCGTAGTACTTCGACTTTATTCTTGTAGCATTTCGACTTTATTCTCATGGCATTTAGACTTAATTCTTGAAATATTATGACTTTAATCTTGTAGTACTTCGACTTTATTCTCGTAGCATTTCGACTTTATTCTCATAGCGTTTCGACTTAATTCTTGAAATATTACGACTTTAATCTTATAGTATTTCGACTTTAATCTCATAGCATTTCGACTTTATTCTTGAAATATAATATTGCATTTTATCTCGTAGCATTTTGAATTTATTCTTGAAATATTACGACTTTAATCTCGTAGCATTTCAACTTAATTTTCGTAGCATTTTGACTTCATTCTTGAAATATTAAGACTTTAATCTAGTAGTTTTTCGACTTTATTTTTGAAATATTAATTTGTCATTACCGAAATATCAACGTATTGACGTAATGTTTAAAAAAACTATTTCCCATTTTAATATATCTAAAATGTAATTTATTGCTATGAAATCATTCTAATATGCTTTTATGCTGAAAAACACCTATTTTACAAAATTAGCTAATAAAAATTACCTTTTGGCAATCACCTCCTTGTATTATTTCCTGAACATACACCATTGGCCCCTCTACACGGTTAGCTCCGCCCCTGATGACCAAGCCTAATCCGGTACCTTTGGCAACACATATCAACTGAATCATGCAGTCTCTGGGGAAAGTGAGGTAAACACAAGGACTTCGATCAACAGCAGAAAAAATGGCTCCAGATCCATTGTGGGATTTCTCTTTTACTCGGGCTAGGTCAGATGTTTTCAGGTTAAGACTCTTCAATCAGGAAACTATTAGCAGCAACAATATGAGAAAGCTGCTGGCTGCTGTTATTTGTTTTGGCTATTTAATTATTTGTACATACAAAAGTATATATGCTATATTTGTAAAAGTAACCCATACAAAGTTTTTAAAAAAGGATGGCACAAAAGCACAAGATAAAATCTAAATGAGATCTACAGTCATTTGGTTCTCACGTGCAGACTTGTGGAGGTGGGGAGGTAATGCAGGCAGTGGTGTATACTGGATTTGGGTCCTTAGGGCTCAGAAGCAGAGGACTGGTTGATCTGGAAGATGAGGAGGAGGAGGCAGTGTCGGTGATCTTTCCTGAAGACAAGAGATTTGCTTTTTAATACTTTCAATCACTATAACTTTTTCCACTCACAATAAGATTTTGTTGCATACAGTAAACACTACTGTTCAAATGTTTGGAGTATTTAAGATTTAATTGTTGTTATGCTTACTAAGTATAGGTTTTTTGTTTGTTTTTTTTAATCAAAAATACAGTACAAACAGTAATGCTACAAAATATTATCACAATTTAATAGGTTTTCTATTTTTATAATACATCTACATCTACACATCTTTATGTAAATATATTAAGAATATAATGTTAAAACTGAAATTTCAGAAGCATTACTCCAGTCCGATTTATTGCCAAAATAACATTTCTGACAGTGCTGTTAATATTTTTGTGTTGTATTAATATTTTTTGTGAGAACTTTAATAATTAGAAAGTACAAAAAACAACATTTAAGCGAAACAGAAATCTTATGCAATTCATCGCTAAATGTGTTTACGGTCACGTGGGAATTTAGTGCATTAGGCTGAATAAAACTAATCACTTCTGTTTTATTAATTACTGACCCCTAACTTTTTAAAAGGTAGTGTACACAAATAGATTGTTTCAAGTCTGTTCTAATGCATGCTTGATGTAGAAGTGGATCTTCGTATAGAAATCAATGACTGGCTTTTTATGCACATTTAGTCATTTAAGCAGACCCTTTTATCCAAAGCAATTTACAACTGAAGACTATGGAACAACCAAAATCAAGAAAAAAAGCAATGATAAGCAAGTGCCATAACAAGTCTAAATGAGCTAATTCAGTACACGTAGCAAGAAGCAGAAAACATAGAACACCGATGTTATGTAGGACCCAAACCAAATCTTTTTCTAAGCTGTCACATTATAAGCTATTTTAGTCAGCTCTTGTCAAGGTTCTCAAAATCACACATCATGAAACAGACGTAGTGGAAAATACCTGTGGAAACAGAGGTGTCTGATCCAGAACTGGTACTACTGCTGGAGCCATATTTTTCCATTAACTCAGCAAATTCCCTCCTAATTATGAACATATAAAGACACGTGCAAAATCAGTCAGATAGAAAATCTTTTCTGAAGACATAATTTTCCAGTGCTTCATAATAAGAGGGCTTTTGTACAGACTAACACTTCTGTCTGTGTTGTGTTCACAGCATAAACACTATGATTTTCCATTCTGTAAGATCAAGCATTACATAAGAACAACAAACTTATTCTACGGAAGTGTTGGAAAATATTATCGTTCTTAGTTTTTTAAAATACAAACAAAAAAATGAACACACACACATACACAAAACATTAAACCCCCAAACAACATTTTAAAAGGCTGTCTGAAGGCATTTAATATGACATCTCCCATTAAATGTAACTTCCTCATTAATCCTAAAAGAAGCTTAGAAGCACTTAATTAGATTAGGGAAGTCAATCACAGATAAATTGGTATCAAAGTTAATGGCCAGACTGTTTCCAAGCCAGAAATGCGATCTAGGCAGTAATCTTTAAATTTGTATTATGTTCTCAAAATCTGTGTACTGTACTGAAGCAGTTTGTTTGAGGTGACTGATTGTTCATTAATTATGAAGGTAATCCTTTTACAATGTTACAGATTAAAACCTAGTCTCAGCTGGTTCATCTCAGGACACATATGACAGACTTGTGGCCCAAATACGTCAACAGCTGTTCAGTCGGGAGAACAAAAGTGCTCATCAGGAAGTCACTGTGACCAGCAAAATGCCAGTTCGATTTAAGCAAAGACAGACAGAAAGAACTTGACATCTGCCCAAAACCGAGACCTCTGGCTAAGCAGACAATGCCAAAACAAAACAAAAGTCTCTGGCTTCACATTGCTATACAGACTCGCTCTATAGATCAAGTCTCCTGAGAAAATAGATAAAAAGCAATACTCATGTTTGGAGTTCATATTTTAAAAAGTAACTGATTAACAATAATGAAAAAGATAAGAAATTAGTGCTGGAAAAATAGCATTACACTAAACAAATCCCAATATTTTCAATAAAGTGCTAAAGACGTTAATGTACTTAAGTGTATTAAGACTATTTTTAGATTTCAAAAAATCAAGACGTTCATCTGTACTCATCCATTTATAGGATTAAGTATATAATGTCCAACAGTCTCCATATAATTAAACTCTTTAAACACAAAACAAATCAAATAAATAGAAAAAAAGAATAAAAGTCACACAATATATAAAAAGTCAGATTACCTGGAAGAGTCGTCACGTACTATCAGTAAAGACATGTGATTTGTAGCTGACGCTGTGCGAAGAACCTCCACTGCCCTAATATCAAACAGATTTCTGAGATTAGTTGTTTTACTTCACTTTAGGAATCTTCTATTTTTAATGCATCACAGATCCATAACCAATTCAGAATACATTACTTTTCATTTGTAACACCTCCTAAATTCATGTTGTTGACATCTAAGAGGAGGTCCCCTGATCTAAGACGCCCTGAAACACAAAAAAGTGTATCATCCATCATTCCCAGAATCTAAGTAGAAACAATTCAATGGAGATTTTGGGAAAGGGAATATACCGTCTTGTGCCGCCACGCCACCTGGCAAAATTCGTTTAATGAAAATACCGAACTCTTCACCGCTCTGTTCCCTGTAGCCCCCAATAATCTTCACGCCTGTTAAATTGAGAACATGATTTTTAGGATTAATGTTTTATATGGAGGTGAGAGAACAAAGTAAATCACATTACTCACCAAATGCCTTGAAAAATAGAGTAAAGCAGTTTTTTAGGAATATTATTATAAACTGTGGTTCTCACCAAGTCCTTTTTTACAGTCTGTAAACTCTAGTCTCTCCACAGCCCGGTTGATGCCATGGGGCCCCATTATTGTCCTGAAAAAAAGAGAGATTCCTTTAAATACAAGTACAAGAGATATAAAAATTTTTAAAATACAGATTATTGAATGGATGGTATTAATGCGGTCGACCATCAGCGGCATGAATGATTAAATCCTGAAGGAAAAAACATAATCATTCCCAATATTTTCCCTCAAAATATTGCATATAGAGTTGCATAGCTCACTATTATAACAGATGATAATGGCAAATGTGACAGAAAAAAATAAAAACCTGTATAGGGTGCATTCATATAGAATAAATGTAAAATAAATGTAAAATAAATCTGTGTTTTTGATTATAGTAAACCGAATGGAGGTAGAAATAATAACCCATTATAAAGCAAAATAAAATGCTTAAATACTTATACAGGAAGTAGGTTACTGTGCGTGGGTTTACATAAAAATCCCTCAAACATGTAGATAAACGCTCAAAACGTCAAATAATAAATCCTTTATAGAAAGAGGGTATGTATCCAAGCCAACGATGGCCTGATCTCTATTGCATTTAATCCTTATAACGGCCTGAAACAACAAAATATAATGTTTTGTCTTCAACTAGGACATTGAGTAAAATGTACAAATATTATCACATGTTTTCTTGTATTTATTTAATCTACATTTTACCCCTCATGCTCTAATAAAATGTACTTTACATGCTTTCCTTTGTAGCCCACATACAATGATGCATGCGCAGAATTGTAAAAACCGATACAGTATATTCAAGTGTGGATCTGACTTCCTCAAAACTCAGCAAACAGATGTTATTTAAGCTTTATCCGTTTGTTTGACAAAGAAGTAGGCACGCACTTTTGTAAAGGCGATTGTTATTCAGTAAAGCATCGGTGGGTTTGTTTGAGGTCAGTCTGACCCATGCAAAAACACATAGAAATAGAAAATAAAAACTGCAGAGGAATAAAATAATACAAACCAAATTAATACAAATTCGAAGGCGTGTACTTGTACATTGTGTACAATATTTAGAAAATCAAAGCATGTGAATTATTATTCGATAGTCATCAAGGTTTTAAATGTGTGTGCTGTTTTATTTAAGTATTATTAATAGTCACATCAGAAAAAGTAGTGTTTTTAAACTATTAAAATCATGTCAATATTTATTTTGCAATATTTATGATATTAGAAAACGAAAACGTAATAAAAAAAAATTATTATTCAATAATTACAATTAAAATAAAGCTTTATTAGCGTACTAGACAAAAAGCAAGTTAAATGAAAACAAACATATGTATCAGCCAGAGACACGACGGCGTTCATGTAACAGATGATGATTCAACAACACTTTTTTTAATCTCAGACTAAAGTGCTGTTTCTGTTTTGTTGAGTTCATGTAGCGGTCAGCACGAACTGAACAGGATGACAAGGACAAATGCTCCTTCCTAGTGATGCATTTAACCTGATTCCCATCTCTGCAATCAGTGTTCTTTGTTATTTCCTCCTCTGCACTGTAAACAATGCACTTTAATCTCCGTCACATTAAGAGCAACAAATAGAATTAGAATTACTGTATGAGTAATGATGATGACACGATCTGTCTTTTACTTGTCACGGCAACACCACACGTTTACTTCCATCAAATCTACATGAAATATTTTCACCTACAAACTCCATACATCATAAAGCATTACGGGAACTGAAAGGATTTGTCTTAAACAAGTCACCCTGAACAAAGAGAGCTCAGATGTGGTGTGTGAGATTGTGCAACAAAAGATCCAGCGTTAAACTGATCACTTAATTCTACCTAATCTGTCTTACCTTGCTCAAGCCATGTAAGGATATGCACTCAAGCGACTACAGCCAAACTACGCAGGCATCCCCGCTAGGATGCATCTTGTCTGTCTTGCTTTAACTTTCTGCTCCATGCTAATTCATCACTAAGACAATGATAATGAACTCTAAATAACATGTCTTTATGTATATTCAGCTGCTCTATGTTGCAACTGAAAGCTAGTTTTTCTGCAGTATTAGAGCATCACAAAAGATTAAGAAGAAATATGCTGAAATGTTCCAAAGCAACTGCCATTTAAACAAGCAGAAAAATAAAGGAGACGACACAAGTGCAGCAAATAAGGCTATCACAGACATCAAATAAGCGTTAAAAGCATTAGTATTTGCTTAATCTAAAGTCACTCAGCCAGATAACAACCAGATAATGGCATTTCCTACCAGTAGAGGAGTGATAGCCCGTCAAAGTGTTCTGCCTCCACTTGTGGAAGCAGTGCCATTGCAGGTCCACAAGCAACTGATGATGTGTTGTAAAGTCTACGGTATCACCGGGTTGGGGGAACGGTGGTTCAAATCAGGTCAGTCTCGATGACCGAGAGACAGCAATCTACCCAGACACTAACAGACACACTCCTACCTATCCACTAATCTCTCCTGATACCCCGCAGTCACATGGTTCGCCTCACCTCTCTCTATGCACTGTCAGAGCTGATGATGATGCTTCCTCTCCGGAGGCAGAAAAGCTCAAAACTTGACTCCGGGCTGTGATGTGGAACGAGGGGACAGGAGTCAGACTGCATGATTTCTGATGCAAGGACACTGAATCTACAGTCCAGTCTATATAAAAAAGGAAAAGACAATGAAGAGACATAAATTAGCTTTGTCCGCATAAAATAACTACAGTGTATATATACAAAACAGAAATAAAATCAAATAGAAATGTATTAAAAGTGTCTAAAAACTGGAAAGAAGAAGATCATTAAACTTGTTTTACCTATTTTATTTGGTAAGGATCGATGAGGACAGTGTTTTAAATACTCCAAGAAAAAAAAGCAGACGAATGGCCTATAAATAAACCACAATTGTTAAATATTATAATCTTTTAACCCTTCACGACCCCTAATCCTTGAATGCCACCACAGGCGAAATAAGGTTAAATGCTGCCATTCAGCGAGAGACCAAAAGGAGGCGCTTTGAAGCCAAGCTGGAATGTTAAAGTACAGTAATGAAGGCATGATTACTATGATTACTCATGAATACTAGAACAAGGAGAGTAATTAATAGCATTATGGATTCTTGCTTCTTTTTCTCCCAAAAAACTACTAAGCCAATTTTTTTTTTTACCTTAAATGTACCTCAAACATCTTTACCTTTGTTATTTAACAGAAATCTTTTAGAACCATTCACAACAAATAAAACATCTAAACTTTGAAACAGTGCTGTCAAATGAATACATATATACAAACAAACATGTTTCTAAACTATATAGATGCGTGTGTATGTATTTATATAAACAAATATAACGTTAGACAGGACGTTTTTTTATTTTCAATACGACTAATCTCTTACTCGTTTGTAAGTTTTGAAAACGGGATGACTTATATGCATAATTTGATCCCTGAAACCTAAAATTATTTATTTAGGGCCTATTTAGACCTATGTTGTGAGCAGAGTAACGTTAACGTTATTGCCTGTTCAGACCACACCACAAACAAGACACTTCTTTTAGACATTTCTTGAACATCTACCATACTTAACTTGTTTCAAGTGGTAACATACGAATAATTATTATAATGTGCAACACAGTTTATGTTTTAATCACATTTTCTCTCAGGTCAGCTAGGTCAGTTTCCGCAGCAACAGCCGGAACTGTAGCAGTAGTGGTTTGTACCCGGGGAACTAGAATCTGTTGCACCAATGGATGCGTGTTGAACTTGACGTTTTGTAATATGTTGTTGAAGGGTGTACATGCACATACTCGCATAATTTGAGTCAGGTAAATGCTTCAGCATCTTCTGTACGGTTGTTTAAAGTATTAATTAAATATTAAGTCACGGGGTCAACATATACATTCACAAAAACGTGAATAGCTTGATAGCCGGTAGATGAACAAGTTCGCTTGCACTATTTTGCATGATTTACAGTAAGTTGTACATATTGTACAGTAACAGGACAGGTTGTTGTTGTCTTTTTTACATTGTCTTATCATTTCAGAAAAAAATACTTTATTGTTTAGGTTGGCCATACAGCTCTATGCATGTCATTTATTCTAACAGCACGTAAATCAAGGCTGTAAGTAGTTACACAGTTTGCTTGATTATGTTGTAAGTGTTAGGCTTTTTTTTAGTTGTGGTCTGATCACACAGTCTGTGTAATATAACTCATCACTCACTTTAATTCATTTTAATATGATGATTTGCGGCTTAAGAAAGATTTATTATGATTGTTTAAAATAGTTGCAGTGCTTGGTATCTTATTTTAAAACTGAACAAAAAGTTGATCACCAAAAAGTATAATCTTACGTTAATCTCTGACTGCTGTGGATGGAAGTTCCTCATATTATTTTAGTGATCGTGTCTGTCCTTGTTTTGGGTTTTAGGTATTTAGGTCTGGTGGAGCATTTCACTTACACTTTTTGGATTATGCTATTACCATTCCTTTTCCGTGGGTGCACTGCAAAGCACTATGTACAGCAAGTGCTCTCTAGCACTCAGCAATGCTTGAATTGTTGCAATATCAGACGGCTAGCCACATCCAGTGGGCAGCTCGTCCTCAGAAGGACCCCTCAACGGTTCCTCAATCAGTCACGAGGAGCTAAAACTCACAAAAGGAAACATCAGAACAAGGAAGATGACTGGAAGAAAAGGAACAAGACCGTCCTCACATACATCGCGGCTACCGGAGTGGGAATGATTGGTCTGTCGTATGCTGCTGTTCCACTCTACAGACTGTACTGTCAAGTCAGTATTATACTGATAATCTCTTAATTTTTGTTTTGTGGATTCGTAGAATAACAATACATGTTCCTTTTTCTTTCGTCAGGCAACAGGGCTGGGAGGCACAGCAGTAGCAGGACATAGCACAGATCAAGTGGAGACAATGAAGCCAGTCAGGGACCGTATTATTAAAGTGGCCTTCAATGCAGACACACACGCCAGCATGCAATGGAACTTTCGTCCACAGCAGTCAGAGATTAACGTAAGATTATATTTTTTGGTGATCAACTTTTTGTTCGGTTTTAAAATAAGATACTAAGCACTGCAACTATTTTAAACAATAATAATAAATCTTTCTTAAGCCGCAAATCATCGTATTAAAATGAATATATATTCAAATAGAAAACGCCTATTTTAGATTGTAACAAATATTTACATTCTAACTGTATTTTTATTAAATAAATGTAATTAAAACATCTTTATTATTCCAAACATTTACATGTATGTCTGTATATATTTAATAAATTCCCATTATCATAAAAGAGGATCGTAAAGGTAATATTATATTTTTTTATTATTTTCTGCCAGTACTAAATATTTTCATTTGGATTGTAGCATAAATTGTTAAAATCAGTATTTGTGACCCTGGACCACAAAACCAGTCTTAAGTCGTTGGGGTATGTTTGTAGCAATAGCCAAAAAATACATAGTACGAGTCAAAATTATTTTCTTTTTTGCCAAAAATCCTTAGGATAGTAAGTAGAGATCATGTTCCATGAAGATATTTAGTACATTTCTTACTAAAAATATATTAAAACCTAATTTTTGATTAGTAATATGCATTGATAAGATCTAATTTAGACAACTTTAAAGGTTATTTTCTCAGCATTTAGATTTTTCTGTACCCTCAGATTCCAGATTTTCATAGAGTTGTATATCGGTAATATTTACCTATCCTAACAAATCATACATCAATGGGAAGCTTATTTATTCAGATTTCAGTTATGTTCAGTTTTGTTATCCAGGGTCACATTTGATATTACAATGAACATTCATATGGTATTCTATACACAGCATATTTTTCATTTAATGTCTCTGAAGATGAAGACTATCTAAATTGATTATTCTATGTTTAAACGCTTCCCAGGTGGTACCAGGAGAAACTGCACTGGCTTTTTATAAGGCGCGAAATCCCACAGACAAACCAGTGATAGGCATTTCTACCTACAATGTTGTACCTTTTGAGGCTGGACAATATTTTAATAAGATACAGGTAAATATACATTTAAATGAACTCATGCTGACACTGTTATGCTATTATAGTTTATGTCTGTCCATTTGATAAAAAGGCTTACTAAAAAGATGCTAAAGTCAAAATAGTGTGCTAAATTAGTGTCCTAATACACTGCCTCTTTTTCCCTCCATTAGTGTTTCTGTTTTGAGGAGCAGAGGTTAAATCCACATGAGGAAGTAGACATGCCTGTTTTCTTCTTCATTGATCCAGAATTTGATGATGACCCCAGGATGGCACGAGTTGATACTATTATACTCTCATATACCTTTTTTGAAGCCAAGGAGGGACAGCAGTTACCCATCCCTGGGTATAGCTAACTATTTATTATTTATTAGAATTATCTTCAGGAGAGTGTGTCCAGTAATTATTTTGGTAATGAGTATTGTATATGTTGTCACATTTCACTTAAATGTCTGTCTAGATTGAACCAAACAGCTATAAAAACTGAACATTAATGAAGACTTAATTATCTGTCTGCGAAT
Source organism: Enteromius unitaeniatus (assembly GCA_032359435.1). Taxonomy (NCBI): domain Eukaryota; kingdom Metazoa; phylum Chordata; class Actinopteri; order Cypriniformes; family Cyprinidae; genus Enteromius; species Enteromius unitaeniatus. Next base: position 12,034,165 of record JAUMHI010000053.1, on the reverse strand, counting down.
TTTGTTTAAGATAATAAATTATAAATCACTGTTTTTTATTCACCATACAATACAATTTATTTTAATATCAAACAACTGAACTGTGTATGCAAAATTTGTGAGGAAAGTCAGAAATTTGTTGCTTGTTTAGCTTACTTTTGAACACTAGAGGGCAACATTTGTGCATACTTTTTATTATTCTATGATTTAAAACATGATCTTAAAACTAAGCAATTGCATTGCCTTGACAGGTAATGTTGCAGCATACTAGAACATTAGTCTGCGCTTGCATACTTGGATATCATACACCTAGCTGATACATGCATGCTCAGATGCTCTCGGTGGTACTGAACAATATTACATAATCACACTAGGCTCAAACATGTTTCCTCAGATTGGGTTAAACATAATCAAACAAGCACAGAAAACAGAAATGAGATGTTAAAGTAAAAAAATAAAAATCACAATGAATAAGATTCAGAAGGTCTTGTGTTGTTTAACTGATGTTAATGTAAAGAGATATGCATACGTTGTATAATTGCACAGTATTGGTTTGATCGTGAAATATGAATGAATGTGGAAAGTATTCCACATTCACTAAAATGTTTACATTTTAAGAAACTTTGACATAATTATACTTCTCTATAATTAATTTTCTATAATTTATAATTATGTTGATCTGTAAGGGATTATGTATGTTGTTTTGATACTGAGAGTTTTTATAGACTTATAGACTTTTATAGCTGCAGTGGCTTTGTAAAGTTTGACCAATAGATCAATGATACGAAATACAAAATATAAAAATAATAACTAACTCACACTATTTCATAGCCTTTTTATTCTCAGACTAAATAAAATAAGGTTTCAAAGTACTACAGCGATTTTTTAAAATGACAACAGAAACTACAATAACCTGTTTAAAAACTACAATAATCATATTACGTCATTTAAACACTACGTCATTCTTCGTGCCCCGGAAAACAACAAACCGGAGCACGCGCTGACGCTGATCAGCTGAGAGTCTGTTCGCGCGACAAAACCTAAACGGATGAACATACGGGCTCTGATCTGGAATCGGCGCATAAGGGATCAAAACAGCAGATTGGCCACACCCTCTCCGACACAAAATGGGCGTGTTCGTGTTTTGATAGACGGGATTAATGTCCAATGAAATAGCAGTGCTGCCCTAGCAACTCCGCACAGGGGCCAATCAAAGAAATTGTAAGGATGAACTCACATTTTTCTGTTTAAGGAGGCTGATAGAAGAGAGGGATCGTAGCTGAGAGCTCAATGGACCAGGTTTGCTCGATATGTAAGGATGGAAAAACATTAAGAGTGTTTTTTAAAGATTAACATTTATTATATAAGTATAAACAACCGATTTTAAGAAGTTGCTTGGCTGATGTTGCTATACTGTAAAAATACGAGGGTCTTTATTTACCTAACGTTACTAATGTGACGCAACAGCATCAGTGGATCCACAACCAAAATCTTTGAACAATAGGACAGCTTTAGTGTTGTACTGGACATGAGATTTTGAACTCAGAATACTACCTGGGCTTGTTTTTAAAACAGCTATATTGCTCAGTTGCACTGGTGCTCTGAGATATTTAACACAAGTCCATCAAAGGACATTACATGATGTACCAGAATGGGTCATCGGGCTGATGTGAAGATGAACCACAGGAGCAGCCCAGCAAAAGCTTATGATTTCCTCCTGAAATTCCTGCTGGTTGGAGATAGTGATGTTGGGAAAGGGGAAATACTGGCCAGTCTACAGGATGGGTCCAGTGAGTCACCCTATGGATACAATATGGGTAAGTTCTGATCTTTTAGTACAAAGACTAATGTCACTTGCACTTTGCATTTCTGGATGAATCTATTATTATGGATAGTAGATTATTTAACCCTTGTATCGTACACTTGGTTATCAGCCAGCTAGCAAGCATTTACATCATTTATTTTAGCAGTTGTCACTCTGGACAATGTAAACAAAAAGCATTAAACAAGAGATCTGCATCAGTTGTATCTTTATTTAAAATCTTTTGTTTATTGTAGTAGTAAATATAACACATGAAGATCACATCGTTCACCTAACCCCAGTTTGTCTCTTATTTACAGCTCTGTAGTAGTTGTGGTTATTAGTTACTCCCTGTTTTGGAAAAAGTAACTCTTCCCAGGGGACAAAATCAACTGTAGTGAACCCCCCTTTGGGCTTTCACAGCTAAACAACATATTTTTTATGTGTCTTGCCTGAAAGACCAACAACATTCGTTATGTGATACAAACATGTGGCTGGTATCGTGTAATCAACTCTTTACTTGTACATATTGACTTTATTAACCCCATAGCAATCTGCTCTCGATGCCACTGCTATAGGTCTCTTAATTCTTAACAGTTTTACATATTTAGTTCAGAATCCTGCTTTATTGTTTTTCTGCATGCTTAAACAGGAAGAACGACACGCTTTTCATTTTCAGAGACGTTTTTCATCGTCACAAAATTTGGACAATTTCCAAAGTCTGATGAACATTTTGAGTCTCATTGTAACAGCTTAGATTAGACTGGAGTGGTTTAGCGAGTAAATTGACAGGCAACCTGTTCCTTTAGGGTCAGAGGCTGACTGAGATCTGGGTGGCTTGCACAGTTGTGTTCTCATTTATTCAAGCAGCTGAGGAAGGAATGCCAGCCAATTTTAGAAGAGCTGCAACAGGTTATAGGACAAAAACTTCCTTGGACCAAAAGCCTTTAAATAGTGTTTGTCTTGCTTGGACGAGCATAGTACTGTATATTCTTAAAGGAATAGTTTCTCATCCTCAAGCCATCCAAGATGTAGATGTTTGTTTCTTTATCGAATCAGATTTAGAATTACATGCAGTGAATGGGTGCCGCCAGAATGAGAGTGCAAATGATAAAAACTTCACTATAATCCACAACTTTAATAAATCAATTAGTGTCTCATGATGCAAAAGCAGTTTTTAATAAACCATTTTAACCATTTTTTAAGATATTTTAACTTCAAACTGTTAAAATACAAATCCTCTACCCATAATATTTCTAATAATGTTTTTTTGTTGTTTATTACGAACATGCAGCCTTTTACTTCAGTATAGGTTAAATGATTGTCTGGAGATGTATGGATTACTTGTTGATTATTGTGATGTTTTTATCAGCTGTTTGAACTCTCATTCTGACGGCACCCATTCACTGTAGTAAGCAAGCAAGCAAGTAATGACCAGGGAGAAAGTAATTTAATACTCATTTCTTCAGAATCTGTTGTGATGAAGAAGCGGTCTCATCTACATCTTGGATTGGCTTGAGAAAGTGTTTAGCATTGTTTAACAAATGTTCTTTTTGGATGTACTATTTCTTCAAAGTGAACATGAATTGCCATTCACAACCCACTTCAGTAATATGACAAATTTCTTAGCAAGAAAGGACTTTAGTGGATAATGAAAAGTGGGGTTTCCAACCAGAATGAATAGCCTGAAAGAGAATATTATTGCATTTTGAATAATTATTATGACAGCAATTTACAAATTTTGGAAAAAAGGTGCATTGATTAATAATTCAAAGTTAGATCAGGGATGTGCATTAACAAATAAACAGGGTGATTTTTTTTTCATGTTAACTTTAAACTAGTTACTCTTGTCTAGTGCAACAGTGATGAAAATGTAATACCCCACTGCAGTCTTGTGAAAGTGACTTCATACTACATTCATTTACAAACTCTCCAGAAAAATATTGCCCCCAAAGGGCCAGCAAACAGCTTCTAATACTTAGAAAACAAATTCTGGGTATGCAAGCAACTAATAGACCAGCGCTGTAGCCTTTTGCTGTTTAGGTTCCTTACTAGATTCAGAACATTTTCTACATCCTGTTCTGTCATATTTTATAACTTGTGTATTTATTTTGTATTGTAACCTTGGGAGCAACTCACAAAATTCCTTATAAGTGCACACAGTATGTACACGGTCAATAAAGTCCATTATGATTAGACAGGGAGAGCTCTTGCCTAACCACCTTGCCAGCAGAAGTCTCTATTGGAATTTCTGTTTATAGAGATTATTACTACTGGCCAAAACTCTTACGTAACTGTGCTCTGAATGCTGAGCAAAATGCGGCTGAGGGGAATGAGGATGCAGCCAGGCTTTGCTGGCGATAAAGGAGTGGAACGTTCTGATGTTTATCTAAACACTTGCATGAACCTCTCAAGCCACTTGTTTGTTTGAATGACGAAAAGGGTGCGTTGACTGTTGATTTTAAAGGAACAGTGCCGGTTGAAGCTTTGCAGCTGTTCTTCACCAAGAGAGAAATCAGTTCTGTGCCACTGAAACATTTATCCGGCACTGTCTTATAAATAACATACAGGCTGATGTGTTGCTCAATGTGTTTTAGGTTATGTAACGCCTGTGGAGCTTAATCAGGGTAGACAGCACATTAAATTGTGCACAAATTAAAACAAGGCTGTGAATGGTAGAAGCACGGGTTGTTTTGAGTGTTGTATTGTCTTAGATCACATCTGACAGATAATGCAACATGCATCAAATATTTTTTTATAATTGGATTATCTTATATTGGAATGTTTACTGACACCTTGCAAAAGCAAATATGATTTGAGAATTAATTTTTATTTATAATTAATGATTAGGAATTTATTTATTGGTAACATCAGCCAGTATTAGTCAATATTTTTATTATATATATATATATATATATATATATATAATTTTTATTTTGCATGCTCATTTTCAATTTTTTTTTTTTCAATTAATATCATCTTTGATGCCGTCTGATGTACTCTCAAGTTAATACTTAAAAACACTATACATTTCATAACACTGTATGATATTAGTATGAGAATCTAAAAAGAAATCTTAAAAGTAATATTGATTTTTCATGGATATTTTCATGTTATTATGCCTAAAATTTCCCTATAACATTTAAAGTTAACGAATCCCATCGACTGAAAATGTTTGTTCATGTCAACATTGTTCAAAAAAATCTACCTTTGTCTTTAATTTCACTTTAGTGTAGAATTGTATTTTAGTGTAGAATTTCAGATTCCCCAATTTTGGTACTAGTATGACTCCATGTGGGTCTACTTGATTAACAAATTTTTTTTTTTGTTTTGATTAGAGAGAAATTACTTTAACTGTGGTGCCTACCCTGTCTGAGGTCTATTTGGGTTTAATTATGCTGCTTTAAATTCTGACTTATCTGTTTGATGTTTTTTGAGGTCAACCACAGCGTCTCCACAGGCCACAATGCAGCTTGCAGTATTTTTGTTTTTTTATACTTTCGTGACTTGAAGTTGCACAGGAATGGATCAGTAAGTGTTAGTATAACCATTTTCCCCTCAGCTCTAGATTTTGAACACCATTATCCACGGAGGCTTCATCCTCATCCACTTACTCCCGCTGATCCGACGAATGTGTCATCCCGTCAGAAAAGGTCTATGGTTCTCTGCTGGTTGCTGTGAGGGAGATGAGGAGAGGTGCAGAGCAGGGTAATTGCGCAGGGAGACAGAAAGAGTTAGTGTGAAACAATCTGTCAGGATGAATCAGAGCTTGCCCACACAAACAGGAAGACTGCATCCTACAGGCAGGAAAAAAAAATACTAGAGAGCTGGTGTTATACAATATTTTTCTAAAAGTGAGGCATCACATTGAATTAAATAATTCACAATAAGCCTTTTATGAAAAGCTTGATGAAAGATTTATTTAGTTGTGGAAAATATGATGTAAGCGCTGGTCATGTTTATTTGATTGTTAGAGTATATTAGTGAATATTAGTGCTTTCAAGCGATTAATAGAGATTAATCACCTCCAAAGGTTTTTGTTTTGTTTTTTATGTTTGTATGCAAACACATGCATGTTCATATTCAAACAAATATGTTTATATATTAAATATATATATATATCATATAAAATATAAGAATATATGTGACCCTGGACCACAAAACCAGTCTTAAGTCGCTGGGGTATATTTGCAGCAATAGCCAAAAATACATTGTATGGGTCAAAATTATTGCTTTTTCTTTTTTGCCAAAAATCCTTAGGAGAGTAAGTAGAGATCATGTTACATGAAGGTATTTAGTCAATTTCTTACTGCAAATATATTAAAACTTAGTTTTTGATTAGTAATATGCATTGCTAAGATCATCATTTGGACAACTTGAGGTGATTTTCTCAGCATTTAGATTTTTCTGCTCCCTCAGATTCAGATTTTTATAGAGTTGTATCCCGGTCAAATATTGCCCTATCCATACAAATCATACATCAATGGGAAGCTTATTTATTCAGCATTCAGATCATGTATAAACCTTAACTTTGAAGTGTTTAAAATTAACACTTAGGACTGGTTTTGTTGTCCAGGATCACATATATATATTAAATTAAATGCAGTTAAACATTATAATTCTCAAAGAATTGTGAAATGTATTATGCTATCCATAAAAAGAAGAATCAGCACAGTATTTTCAGCATTGATTATTATGTTACTGCAGTGTTTCTTGAGATTTCCAATTAGCGTGATACCTGATACTTGATGTGTAATGTACAGAACATTAAACCTTACCATTAGTGCATACCTTTGGATACATTGTAATTCACTAAAAGTGACCTCGCAGTTCACAGTGTGACATGGGATTGGTTCTTTTGATTCCATTCTTTAGTGACAGCAATAGTGCTTTCAAATCGTATTTCTGTCACTTTAATGGAATCTCCCAGTTGTTCCATGTATATTTTCACAGTGTTGGGTTTCATTCTCATAGCACAGGAATGTGTGATGGGCTCTGAAATTCCCTAGGATAAAGAGTGTTCAGCATGCCAGTGTGTATGTGAGGAACCTGGAACCCCCACAGAGGTGACACTAAAACTTTCCAATCTCAGCTTAGGCATCCTCCTCAAGTGTCATGTTCATAGCAGCAGACGTCACTTAATCATACTGTCACCCAAAAAGCTTAATCAAAAGCGGGACTTTGTAAATAAGATATTGGCTAAGACTAAAGGAATGCAGTCTGTATTTTAACATAAAACTCTCTCTTGAATATTCTTTAGTGTTTTTCCCCACTTGCCTTTCCTATTTGCCGTTATTATTAGTGGAAATTGCTACTGCACATATTAGGGACATGAACAAACCCTTAACGACGAGTAATACAGTTGTGCAGCTTATTTATTTTGCTAAACTTTTGGGCTTTGAAATTTGTCTGGAAGACAATTACATAACCATATGTAGGGCTAGAGTATCTTACAGTTAGAAGTGGGATCCTTTGGCTTGGACCACTAAGCAACTGCCTGGAACCCTCTAGCTTCAAAACAAAGTGACGACATGCAAAAAACCTTTTAGAAAACATTAGTAATCGCATAGCAACACTCTGGCAACAATGTGCTAGCATCATGACAATGAAAATGTCATCATCAGTGTTGTCTTCAGAAACTTTCAGCATTTGGTTATTATTATAATTATGAATTAATTTTTGTCATCGCTACTTTGGTTTTTTGGCAATTGAAGATACAGTATCATTTTAAAAAGTAGATTTTTATATGTTTTTGAAAGAAGTCTCTCTCATGCTTACTATGTATTTATAACAGTAACACTGTGAAATATTATTTGAATTTAAAATACAATTTTTTTTATTTTAATATATTTTAGAATATAATTTATGGATTTACTGTGGAAAGCAAAGCTGAATTTTCAGTATCAATGCTCCTGTCTTCAGTGCCACATGATTTTTCAGAAACTATTCAGATTTTCTTATTTGGTGCTTGCATAATATTTCTGAAAACAGTTGTAATTTTTGTGGAAATCATGATATATATTATTATGAGGATTCAGTGAGTAATAGTAAATTATAAAGAACAGCATTTATTTTAAAATATAAATCTTTTGTAACATGTCAACTATCACTTTAGATTAGTTGAATGGGCCCTTGCTTATCAAATTAACAAAACTCTTACTGACTAAAAACTCATGAACTGTTAAACTTTCTCCTGAACTTGCTTTGTTAAGTCTTATTAGGTCAACCAGTAGTGTGAGTTTGGAGAGTTGCTATGTGTATTTTGACCAGGAAACCTGTCTGTCTAAAACTTTTTCAATTACACTCGTTGCCACAAAAATAAAATATTTTAGTAATTTATTGCTTTATTTCTTCTTCACTTGTAGGAATTGACTACAAGACAACTACCATACTGCTCGATGGACGCAGAGTCAAGCTCCAGCTTTGGTGAGTAGCTTTACATCACAGTTGGAAACACAGAAACTGGAAACCCATGACTGCAGCACCTGACATATCCTAGAAATACATGTTGAACTTTAAAGTTTTAACTTGATTTCCTCCTGTTATCTTCTTGAACTCAAACCAAGCATGAAGATTAAAGATCACCCCCTCCATTGCATCATGCTTGTGTACGCTCACTAAGGTCTCGTCCGTTTCCAAAATACAAAGTGAACATGCCTACTTCTGGCTATGTTAATTATAGCACTCCTCAACAAACGTTTCCAATAAAAAATTCAGCCAAGTCAATCCCACTTGCCATGGCTAGAACTTGTTTAGAAATTCTGGCGCATTTTTAAGAGAACTATGCTTTTTGCAAGAGTCTGGAATCAATTATTGATAATCTGGCCTTGACAGACGAAGCATTTTAGAGCGGAGTGTTTGTTATACTCCAGTCCTACCCGCTGCATCATGGCTGGCACATCTTGGTGCTGCGCTCAGCCTTGGATGGTGAATGATTCATTTCACTGCTCCTACTCAAAGTCTGCTGCCCTGGCACCAACCACAGAGAGCTCCTCATGTCACCAGGCAGAGGGAAAGACAATAGCTACAGATGTTTTGAAGAACAGAAGTAAGAAGAATGTGTCCTTTGTCATGCGGACCCTCTGTGTCGTGTTGTTTTTTGCAGGGACACCTCAGGACAAGGCAGATTCTGCACCATATTCCGCTCATATTCCAGAGGAGCACAGGTATAATGGCAATAAATTATAAAAACACAATTCTAATTAATATATTTTGTATAATAATATTTCTAATTATTTATTTGAATTAATTTGAATTAAAAACAAATTATTCACAAATTTAATACATTTAAAATGATTTATCAGTCACTGCTTGTGTGTTTGTTAATGCATGTAATATATGTCAATAAAACAAAATGTGAACATATTTAATGACTTTATAATATAATTATTAATTCAAAAATAATAAATGTAAAATAAACAAAATTGTAATTATAACAACTTTGTAATTATAGTTGAAATTATTTGTTAAAATTGTTGTTATATTTTGTTATAATTTTCATCCGACACCATTTTTATGGGTGTGTAAGCCCATTATTTATTAATATTTTTTGGTTTATTAATATTTATAATTATTTATTTGAATTAAGTTAAATAAAAAGTAAAGTTGAAAATATTCACAAATATAAATTTAATACATTAAAATGAGTTTTTGAATACCTGCAATAGATGTAAATAATTTAAATTAAATGTAAAATTAATTTAAAGATTTAATTTATCATTATTTGTTTATTTATTCATTCATCATATATTCATTTATAAATAATGAGTTTAATTTAAACCAAATCTTTTTTTTTGTTTTTTTTGTAATTATAATTGATGTTATTTTTATATTTTCAATACATTTTTGTTCATCACCATTTGTGTGGCTGTGTTTAAGCCATTGTATATAATGGGCAAAGAGACTTTAGCAAATGAGCTTTTAAATATCTCTGAAATCCCAGTGTTCCCAGACAGTTGTTAAACACCCCACCCAATGATCAGCAGTTCCTGTTGAAAGTGTGGTATGCTATAAATCGGACTGCACTGGTATTGTTGATATGACATTTCCTTGTTCTGGCAAACACAGATATCTTAATAACAGAAATACTTGGAGCAAAGCCACACCTCGTAAACATCTCTGCCACCAATTTTAGTCAAATACTGTATTAGATGTTGAATAATACCACTTCCAGTACAACACTGTCTTTTTTAAACCTCAGATGATGGCTTATGGTCTCTGCTTTTAAATTTAATAAAGTGTATGCTGCGGGTAACAAATCTTGTTTCTCACAGGGTGTTATCCTTGTATATGACATCACAAACCGGTGGTCTTTTGATGGCATCGACAGATGGATTAAGGAGATTGATGAGGTATAATCATATCAGGTCAATCATATCAAAACTACAGTATTCAGCATGTTAAATATAGCATAAACAGTATAGCATAAACAGACACGAGTTCATACTAGTGGCTTTGAAATCACATTAAATACAACATACTGTAAGCTGATCATCTTGAGAAAGTGCTAAAAGAGATTTTCAGGAAATGTTGCTTGTTATGCTACTCTGTGACCGCAGTTTTGATTTGAATCATTGTAATGATACGTTATACAGAGGCTCTGTAACCAATTTGTGTAGATAGCAGGGGGCTGATGATGCACAGCGATTTCTTTCAAAATTGCTTTATTAATAAATGTATTTATTTTTTACCCAGCATGCACCAGGTGTTCCTAAGATCTTGGTGGGAAACAGGCTTCACCTGGCCTATAAGCGTCAGGTGACCACCGAGCATGCCCAGGCTTTTGCAGAGCGACTGGGGGTCACATTCTTCGAGGTCAGCCCTCTCTGTAACTTCAACATTACTGAGTCCTTCACTGAGCTGGCCCGAATTGTGCTCATGAGGCATGGAATGGAGCGACTTTGGAGACCCAATAAAGGTGACAAGTCTCAGTTGTCAGGCTTCATAGATATAGATATATAGAAGTATATACATGCATGATATGAACTCAGAAGTTCACTTTTGTAGCTGTATTATATTTTAGAAATAAAATAACACAAAGCAAAATGGAAAGTGGAATGATATTTTGCAATTATTAGATGTATTTGAGTGATTGTTTTTTGTAAATAAACATTTCAGGGAAAATGACTGATTTTAAATACAGTTAAAATTAAAATACAGTATGATTTTGCTTTAAAAGAAAGACATTTTTATGTCTATTGAATGAGAACTTGTTTTGGGGAGTCACTCCAGATGAACAGATAAAAAGTCCTATGAAACTGTATATTCCTATGCAGTTATTACATTTCTTTTTATTATTTTTGTTAGTGTATCTTTTTTTACAGTACATGTTGCCTCTAAACATGTTAGTTTCAAAAATAAAACACTATTTTTTTTACCCATGTTTGTACATCATTTATAATCTGAGTGTAAAAATACATTCAACAAATTATCCTATTATTGTAATTATAAAAAACAATACAAAAATAATTTAGAAACTAAGTTTGAAATACAAATTCAAATGCATATGTTCATACAGAAATACATCATATTTTTAAAAACATATTTACGCACACACACACACACACACACACATATATATATATATATATATATATATATAATATATAAACATACAATTTTCCTTAAATGTATATATGCATGTGTTTGTATTTATAAATCCATATCAATATGCACAGTACAAACAACAGGTTAAGCTTATAAACAAAAACTTATATTTTAGATTCGATTAATCATTTGACAACACTAAAATTGATGTCTGATGCAGGTCATATATTATTATATTAGATTACATTACATTATATTATAAATGTTATAGTTTTAACGGGCAAACATCATTATGTAAAAATATATTTTAATTTATATAAATATTTGACATTTTCATTTCAAGAATTATTATAGTAAAATCATTACTTACATTCACAGTTACATAAACGTAAATCATATAAACAAATACAGACAGAACAGACAGCTAAACATCGCCAGTAGTTCACAACAATACCACCGTTGTCTTGTTTCACTACACTTCCATCAACGTCTCCCTATGACTCATTATGTAGCTGAGGTTGGAAATGTTCTCTCCGGGAATTAAACAAGCTTCACCATAAACGTTTCTGACATGAAATGATGCATTAAGGAATGCTGTCAGAGAATAAAGTCGTCCTTTTAGTGGAACCTTTCTGAGAATCACCACATAAGCAACAGCACGTTTTTTTTTTCCCTCAAACCAATGCTGCAATTATGTATAGGCCAAAGGAACGCTTTAGAAACCTGAAGTATGCAAAGACTTTATACTTCTCACAGCAGAGTCACCCAGTGTTCAAATATCAATGTAACGGCCAGCCGCCCACATGGCACATTTCAGCTCTTAATAATCATAGCTTTGGTTTATGTTAGAAAAATGCCTGTAGGAACAAGGTCGAGCGATATAGAAACATTTACTTAGCTTAGATTAAGGCGTTTGAATAAAAGCATCATGTGTTTATTTTGACTGGAGATTATTTAAAGACCAAGCAATACGATAAAACAGCTTCAGTTTCCATTGAATGACTTCATCCTTTAAAGACAAACGCTTCTAACAAATTCCAATGAGATATGCAAGTCATATAGCTTGCATATCTACATTTTATGAAGGCACAATATCATTTTTCCATGCATGCAGGATGTTTTCATGGTTTCTAATATGTTTCATTTAAGCTTAACCTGTTGTTTTCTTTTGTCCAGTGTTGAGTCTGCAGGACCTGTGCTGTCGTTCTATCGTTTCCTGCACTCCAGTGCACCTTGTGGACAAACTTCCCCTTCCTGTTGCCTTAAAGAGCCATCTGAAGTCCTTCTCCATGGCCAACGGCCTGAACGCCAGGATGATGCACGGCCGTTCCTACTCGGTCATAGCCAGCAGCGCTAAAAAAAGGAACGGAACCAAAAAATCCAAAATCATCTACCCACCACTGAGTCCATCCCAGAATTGCGCCCGGACGAGCTGCAAGATTTCATAGATAAATGCAGTTGCTGTACTTACGATACACAATCACAATGCAATTTAAACAAGGAGCTAGTGTTCTAAACCACCACAGTCTTACAATAAATAAGAACAAGTTCGAGAACTGAGGCCTGTGAGGTTTTTGATATAGTAAGTGTTTGACCAAACTTGTTCACCGTGTTGGTTTGTATAAAACACATCCTCGTGGCCATATCCAATTGTGATCGCTGGACAGATGTACAAGAGGGGATCTGTTTCTAAGTGTTGCCAAGCCTTTATAATGCTCTGCATTGTTTAAATATATGTACAAGTCCTTTGTCTTGTAAATGTATTGATGGTACTGCATTTTCCTGTGGAGGACTCTTTTTGCTACTGAACTCGGACCAAGCCAGCAGGAGAAATCCTGTTTCGTGATCACTTTCACAACGGACCTTACTGATAAGTAATACCAGCTTAATTTCCTTTAATACTTTTATTCAGACACTTTTCAGGGGCTAAGAGAGACACGCAGCTCTTTGTATTGTGTATATAATTTGTTTTGTTTGATACTACATTGTTAGAATTCTTAATTATTGTAATACACTTGATCTGTGACCAATATGGCTATTGAACAATACGTTTATATGGGAAACACACCAAAGACGTGGAAGAATAAAATGTGGCTTCATTTGTCACATTGCAAACAACGCTAATATTTCAGATTTACACTGCAAGCAAACAGAAATTTCTAACATGCTGTCATATCAGGTTTTAAATAAAGATCAGTGATAAAATCAGAGTCATGTGGTCTTTTATTAACAATATGTCCACTAGAGGGAAGTGTTTGCTTGTAGATTGCGGTAGGGAAAGAGATTTTATTGAGAAAAAAAAAATAAAGGCCTTGAGTTTCTGAGGCTAGAATTTAAATAAATAATGTCTTTGACATTAGTGTTGATAACAAAATAATTTATAAAAGTACTAATAAGTTTTTATTGTTTGTTTACTTAAGTGTTTTAATGTCAGTTCTTCCATAAAAACGTGTGACATTTGTCTAACATTAATTTTAGTGTGGGACTTTACTGGTTTATTCCCACTGCGATATCCTTCCGCGTTTCACGTTAAAGTTTACGCTTAAACGCTATCAATTGATGAAAGCACAACACACGTTGGATAAAACTTTCCACAGACAAGGTTGGTAAGACATGTTATGACACTTATGTCATGTTAGTTAATATGTAAAAATCTTGAGAAATCGTGTGTATTTACTGTAACGTCCCCCCCCCCCCCACCTCCCCTATATTATTACCTAGTTATCAAAACATTTTAAGAATGGCGTATGAATAGACGAATAACACTGAGCATAAAAAAATCAAGCTTTTTCTTGCCGCACGACCTGCTACAGTCTGATTTATCTTTTATCCCTGGGCCCAGTTGTTATTGTCCAGGATGAAGTTTGTTAGTGTTAATGAAGACACTGCATACTCTGTCAGATGCTTCGTATTTACAACTGATGTATTTCATAAACACAGGGACAGAAACAACACAATAAACCTCTTCCATTATGAAATTCTATCACACCTTCAGACTTTCAATCTGACCCACAAATAAACATATATAAATATAATGTTATGCAGTAAAAATATGCAGTAAGGTATATACAATTGATAGGATTTAGGAACTCTGATGATTGTGTCATTGCAATTAATATATTTTAATTAAATATATATATAGTCTCACTTTATATTAAGTTGCCTTAACTACGACTTACATTTAAATTAATAAATTAATAAAATGCACTTATTGTGTTCACAGGTTTTTACATTGTACTTAAAGTTTTAAAAATACACATGTAATTAAATTTATAACTAAATTTTTGACTCATCCCTCAGTTTAACCCACTCTTAAACCTGCCCATACCACCAAACCTGTCCTTAACCTTACCCGTGTCCCACCTCAATAGCAGCAAGTGTTTTGCAATACAGTATGATCACAGTAAGTACATTGTACTTATTCTTTTGGACCGAATATATTATTTTAGTTTGATATTTTGTTATTTTATTGAAACAAAATATATTATTGTAACTGTTAAACAAAACTATAGTCCAAACTATAAAAGCATCTTTTGGATAGACATACTGAGCAAAGACATGATCTGATTTAAAAAAAAAACGTTTTTAATCTTAAAGGGGCAGTTTCCCGAACAGGGTTTAAGACTAGTCCTAGATTAAAATAAATGTTAAGAGCTGTCTAAACTGGAAAAAGCTTGCACTGAGATATCTTAAAATACGTTATTGTCATTGTTTGGTCTTACAATGCTCGTAGATAATGCATTTTTGTAAGACATGTTTCTAAAAATTCTTAAATGTCCTAAATTAGCAAAGGTCTAGTACTGGCTTAATCTACAGTAATCCCTATCCAGGAAACCGAGTTAAAGTAAGTAGAAAATGAATAAATGAATACAACTCATAAACATTTAAATGTTTAACAAATAAATGCAATGTGTTTTTAATAGCACAGATTAATCTTGGTTTAAGACTATTTTAATGTAGTATTTAGGAAAGAGCATTTCAAATTTAATCTATGGTTCAGATTATGTCTTAATTTCCAAAGAATGCATCTGAGCATTTACTTTTAAATCAGAAAAGAAGCTTATGTGAAAAACGAGGAAAAAAGGAAAAGCTAGTTCTTATTTCTATAATTTATTTTCTATGATGTGTGATAAAAAGCACAAATCACAGAGAGCTTCAACAGCACATAAATCTGTAATCATTCAACAACCTGCAGAGGGCATGCTACACACATTTATGCGCTTAGAACAATAACTTCTTTGAATCCTGTATGCAACTTGCTGTTGGCACCTCAGCAATATTCAACTATTTCATAAAAATGTAGATGGCCTTTCAAGTTACAATTTTGCCTTCTGTTTTCTTACATGCCGTGTTGCCTGTTTGAGATAAATTCTGGCTGTCTTTACACAGATGCAGTGTAATAATCTCCCATTTTTCTTAACCATTTGTCAAAATGTTGTCATGTGATATGAGATGAAGTATTGTGGGAGATGGATATGGTATCTATGATGACACTTTCTGACCTGCACATGTATTGGTCATATAACATAATTCTGATAAGGACATGCCTTTCTTCAAGGCACAGGGTGAATGACCCTGTCACTGTAAGACAAATGGCTGACCCGTACAGCTAATAGAAGGTCGAGAACAGGCATGTGCACATGCATATGCTCTTATATAGTGACACATTGGATTAGTGGACCTGTCAGACAGGAGTTATGAGGGGCGTTTTTTCTGCATGAACAACCAGAACTTCCCTCTGGACTGGTCAGTTGGCCTTCAGTTCTGTTCTGCCTCTTAGTAAGAAGCATAAATAGGGTCAGCTTTTAGAAAGGTCACAAATGTATTAAATTGTATAGGGTCAGTTGTATGTTGTGGTATAAACATGTTGCAAGGACACTATAGATCTCCTCTCACACACAGAGTTGCAACTTTAACGCAAGTTATGCTGTTTTTACTCGCAGACCGTTTTTGAAGATCGCCTACAAAAGTTTTAATGCATAAATTTAATGCATTTATGCAAGTGATGCATCTACAGTTTTGCATATTGAGTTTTGCAGATGAAATGCATTTTGACTGAAAATCATATCGGTGATGACCTGTACCAATGAGAGAGCAAGATACAAAGCAAGGGAAAATTCCAGGAGTCTTAGTCTTCTTACATCACTTATCATTCGTGTTTTTGGAAACTGTTGTCTGGGATTCTAGTGAAAACAACTTTATACTCAAAAACGTCATGCAGTGTTAAAGGAACAGTAATCTGAAAACTTTGAAAATCGAGTCGTATAAACCAGGCACAAGTTGGTGTCATTTCATTCAAAACTTTGTTGTGTTGTTGAAAGCATCTTTCTTCATGAGCGGGACATTATGCAAAGCTGAGTATTTTCCTGTGTAAAAATACAGAATTTCTGATTAAATTTGATTAACAAGCTGTCAATTCAGTTGGATTTTAATGAAGTAATTGGTTTCATTTAGGTATATATTTGGCATATATATATATATATATATGTGTGTGTGTGTTAGTGTCAATTAATCACTGTGTATATGTATAAAGTAGGCCTAAATATAAAGACAAACACATGCATGTATATATTTAAGAAAAAAAAAAAAATATATATATATACACTACTCAAAAAAAATAGGGAACTACGGTGGCCGAGAGTGCTCAACGCGCTGATACTTAAGAAAACACATGCAAACAAAAAAAAACACATGCAAACAGAAAAAAACACATGCAAACTGAAAATTCTCACAACGCAACACAGAAAGGTGCTGCAAACACACGAATGCCATGCAAATAGCACGGACCACAACACACATGTTTCAGGAGAACCTCAAAAAGTGACGAAGCCATCTGGGATCTGATTATTTGTTCAGTGGCATTTGGTCCGAGCAGAGGTGTTGTCATTGAACTAAAAGGTGATTTTTTTTTTTTTTTTATTAAAACTGCTTGACAATCAATTTCACATGCTGTTGTGCAAATGGAATAGACAACAGATGAAATTATAGGCAATTAGCAAAACACCCCCAATAAAGGAGTGGTTCTGCAGGTGGTGACCACATACCACTTCTTAGTTCCTATGCTTTCTGGCTGATGTTTTGGTCACTTTTGAATGCTGTTGGTGCTTTCACTCTAGTGCTAAATGAGGCGGAGTTCACAACCCACACAGGTGGCTCAGGTAGTGCAGATCTTCCAGGATGGCACATCAATGCGAGCTGTGGCAAGAAGGTTTGCTGTGTCTGTCAGCATAGTGTCCAGAGCATGCAGGCGCTATCAGGAGATAGGCCAGTACATCAGGAGACGTGGAGGAGGCCGTTGGAGGGCAACGACTCAACAGCAGGACAGCTACCTTCGCCTTTGTGCAAAGAGGAACAGCAGGAGCACAGCCAGAGCCCTGCAAAATGACCTCCAGCATCCCACAAATGTGCATGTGTCTGCTCAAACGGTCAGAAACAGACTCCATGAGGGTGGTATGAGGGCCCGACGTCCACAGGTGGGGGTTGTGCTTACAGCCCAACACCGTGCAGGATGTGCCAGAGAACACAAGATTGGCAAATTCGCCCCTGGTGCCCTGTGCTCTTCACAGATGAAAGCAGGTTCACACTGAGCACATGTGACAGACGTAAGAGTCTGGAGACACCGTGGAGAAAGTTCTGCTGCATGCAACATCCTCCAGCATGACTGGTTTGGCAGTGGGTCAGTAATGGTGTGGGGTGGCATTCCTTCGGAGGGCTGCACAGCCTGACTGCCATTAGATACCGAGATGAGATCCTCAGACCATTTGTGAGAATAAGACAATGCTAGACCTCATGTGGCTGGAGTGTGTCATCAGTTCCTGCAAGATGAAGGCATTGATGCTATGGACTGGCCCGCCCGTTCTCCAGACCTGAATCCAATTGAGCACATCTGGGACATTATGTCTTGCTCCATCCACCAACGCCACATTGCACCACAGACTGTCCAGGAGTTGGCGGATGCTTTAGTCCAGGTCTGGGAGGAGATCCCTCAGGAGACC
>JAUMHI010000053.1:11996292-12007662 GCA_032359435.1 Enteromius unitaeniatus | reverse complement strand
GTTGTTACCAATGTCCTGTTACACATTTGTACTTTCATTACCAAAAAGTGTTGTTACCAATGTTCTGTTACACATTTGTACTCACACACACACACACACACACCATTCTGTTGTTACATGTGTGTAGTTACAGAAATATTACAGCTGTAGATACTGTGTAGCTATGTGTACTTACACTGTGGTTACATACTACATACACATTACTATGCAAGTACACAGGTATTAGGGACACTTAATATAAAGTGGGACCTTTTTTTATTTAATCTTTTTATTTTTTATAACCTTTTATAACATATATATATATATATATATATATATATACATACATTTAGTGCATTCTTGTTGAAGAAAAGTATTCATTACTTTAAAGAAAAAACTTACTGACCCCAATTTTTGAATGATAATGTGTATAAATATGAATATTTAAAATATGAAGCTTGTGTTTTTATTATAAAATCCACATTTTCCCCATGTGAAAAACAGCTTGATGAACAAGTAAATAATGTCTCTATAAAAATCTAGAAAGGTTTGTGTAAAGGGTTAGGATTAGGGGATGTCATTTGCTTAGTATTAAAAAAAATGATATGAAAAACAAACGTTTGTGTAGAGGACGGGGATTGATTCCGTAATAGCTGTCTGACGAAAAAAGGACAAAACTGCATTCGTAATAACCACAGACCCGAAGGACAAGCAAGGTTGAAGTGTCTAGAAGTGTCAGAGACAGAGAGAGAGAGAATCAACAGGACAAGGGAACTTGTCTGTCGGACCTGCTCATCTCAGAATGACCGGGAAGTAGGAAGGCTTGAAAAGAAAGAGCATTTAAATTGCAGCAGGAGGATAATGACAAAGACGATGGGAAAGACAAAGGCAGGAGTAATAGAGGTAGAAAGAACAAACAGGACAGGACAGGGAAGTGAAAATCAGACATGGTGAAAAGGGACTCAGGATGGAGAGAGAGAGGGAGAATAAAAGCATGAGAGAATGAGGAGGGGGGAGGCAGGATAAATCTGTACAGCATCATGATTAGGTATCAGAAGCTTGTTCTGTGGTCTGGAGAGCAGAAGGCAGATCACATCAAACAGATGAGACTCTCAGCACATCTGCTCTACAAACTGGACAAACATCATTTGTGAATTTGTATTTATGTATGAATTTATTCTGGATTGCTTTCATGCTCTTCTCAGCCAGCACTACAAGAAGTCCAAACTTTTCAGAATCCGGACTAAATTCGAAACGACACCTGCGGATATAAAAGATTCTGAAATAAGTGACACATTTCGACTAACGCAAAGCATCTTCATGGACTTCCTCCTCAAAATCAGCAAACTGCAACTCCAGAGACGGAAAAGGTCAGATACACATCTCCAGTCTTTCATTCGAATCTATTTTAATCAGCTGTACTCTCTTCCCAGCATCCTTCTCATTTCATCATGATTATTCCCCAAGGTTGGGGAACTAGGTTGGTCGTGATGAAGCGGGCGGAGGCTACGGATGAGCGGTTTGATTGAAGATGAAGGGTTAGTCCATGCCAAAAACTCTTTTTTTTTGACTGATGCACACTTTCAAACACACTTTCTCAGCTTCTGGTGTACGTGCTATAGGCATATCACAACTTCAGGCATAGGTAAACAAGACCCACGTGAGATTTACTGAAGATTTATACAGTAAAACACCGCCTCACGCATTTGCACGCCAATCGGGTGGGTGCAGGGAGTCACTGCCACGCGGCTCCCCACCTGCTCTCGCACCTTTCCTCAGTCAGAGATCACAACTGCAACTCTCCAGCTGTCTCTCATCGGCGTCACAAGCTGCTAACAGCTGTTTCTCCTCTTTTTTCGGACACTTGTCTCTCTGTTTCTCGCTAATTCCTTCCATCGTTTCCTCACCGTGTTACTGACACAATCTTCAGTTTGACCCTCTTTGCCAGGAAGAGCGAGAGAGAGCGAGGGAGAGAGAAATGCCATCACCACAGCAGGGTCTTCAGCTGCCACACAAGTAGACTCACACAAGTGTTGAGAGAAGGAGAGAGAGAGACAGCGCGAAAGACAGAAAAGGCCAAAAGAAGGTGAGAGGAAGCAAAGGCGAGAAGAGGAAACAAGAGGAGGCGGAGACGCACAGCTGAAGAATGTACAGCTTGGGGTCGGGCTCGGATGCATCCAGCCGGCACAGGTAAGGAAAGTCCTTTTCATTCAATCCGCTGTTGACAGCAAAACATACAGCTTCGCTCGACCTTTGTGCATGTGTCCACGGAGAGCGGCTTTCCATCTCTGGGTCTTGTGTGTGTGGCGGGGGGAAATGCCTGTGGGGCTGAAGCTGCCGTAGTTAACAGGTGGAGCGCCGCTCTCTCTCGTGGCTGAAGCAGTCCTCGAAAGCGTAACCGGCAGAGTGAATGGGATTCAGGAGAACTGAATGCTTTCTGACACACATACCTGCACTGGGACTTTTTTGGCATTGGGAATGTCAGAGGTGTGCATATATCAGCTCACAGGCTGTGTCAGTGACGCTTGACTTATTTACACACAATTACAACAGAAAAAAAGAGGTAAACTGGGTCAGTCATAAAAAAATCGGGGTTAAAAAAACACCTGTTTTTAATCCTAAACTCTTTAAATTTGTAGTGCGAGGTTTTTTAACTGTATAATCGTGCTTGAATATTATAGATGTATAAACATATTGGAGACTGGAGATTAGTCAAGGTCAAAGAAGGGAAATTGATTTTCTTGCAGTCTTGATGTTTTCCTTTTGATTTATTGCAATATGACGTCCTCTAAAGTCCTGCGTGAGTGTGACAGACTAAATGAGGTTTACCATTGAAGTATATGGAGTGTATGCGTATTTATTTATTCCAACATATCAGTTTGTCATAATAATGCATCTAAATAGATTAGAAGTGATAGATGCGTATATAAACATTTTGAGTCATTTATCACTCAAGTGTCATTTCCAATAATCCTGTTATAGATATGTTGTATGGTTTTGTCTCAAACGAGAGCCTACTCGAAAGGTCCAACATGTTATTTTGATTTATTTATTACAGGCTGTCTGGCCCCTCTTAGCATTCATAAGACAGAACAGTTGATTGTTGCTGAAAAGCTCATCCGTTAATGTCCAATCACAACTGTTTGGAGTGTGACTAATACATCACTATTAACATCCGATTCTGTCTGCGCTGCCACACAGTTACACATGCTGGCAACGGTGATACTACCGTCTGTATTTCAATGTCATAATCTGTTTTCGTTTTATAGCAGACTCTCTGAAACCTGGCTGAACTGGTGAGATCACAGAGGTTTGGAAAAGCCAGATGAAATGCGATACATGCAGATTTGAGGAACACTAATGTGGGCTCTGACCATGACATTCTGAGCACTTTCACCTTGGATCACTGTTAAAAATGTATACAGCATGCCATGGTTTGTGTGGAATACTAAATAAGGATGTGATCTGTTTTTAAAAGAGTCGGCGTGTGGCCACACAGACTTTGAGTCGTTACTGTAAACAAGTGCTACAGTATATGCAGTTTCGGCGTATATTACAATTAGCTTTATATGTGACAAATTTGAGTTTTGGGGTGGCAACTTCACTGCTTCTTTTGAAATACCTCATGATGTTTCCGTCTGCTTGTATTTGAGCTGTGGATGCTCATGCAGTGGTTAAAGCAGCTGGACAGTTGGGCTTCTGTCGAAACCTTTGTGGCCAAATCTTAAAAGGAAAACTTACCATGATCCCCCTCTTCTCCTGTGTGATTGAAGACCAGTACAATAGCAAGCGGCTCTTGTCCCACATTGCAGAAAGCAGACAGATCGCTCTTCGAAAGCCACGTTGAGTCTATGAATTAGCTTTGTGCGAGTTAACATCACTCAAGTGAGAATGTGTTTGGGATTGTTGCTATAAATAGTTGCGCAAGTGTAACTCCAAATGTAATACAGCTTGAAACTTGCTAACACTCTCGATTGTGTTGGTATTTTACCTCAGAATCACATACGTCGACAGAACACACAAGATGTGCTAATTCAGTGCTAATATAACACACCATCTGGATGATGTGTATGACAACCCATGTATGTTGTACAGCTCTTTGATTGTCATTTTTGTTAGTCGCAGATGTCAGTCTAACCACAAATGTGACCAGTTCAGCAATGCCTAGTTTATATTTGGAGCGAAGCCCAATCTACTGTACAACCATTTGAAGTTGTGCCGAATGGGACATAGTCCTGTATTCTTGTGCTTTACCAGATGAGACCAGGATATTTTTTTTCCCTTTTTTCCCTATTTAAAGCAGATATGTTTTGTTGCAAGGAAATTATCTGTTATAACAGTTTTTTCGTCCAACCAAATATTTCTGATGCCCAACTACTGCAGTTCAGCTTATAGTCTAAACTGAATGGCGCAAGTGGTTATAGTTGTAGATGTAAAGTGTATTAAAAGCCATTGTGCTTTAATCAGCTTCACCTATCAAATACCGCGTGGACAGCTGGCACCCACAGCTGGTGTTTTACTTTGAAAATATTTCTATCTGCGATTATCTACATGGAAGGTGCAGATTAAATTTTGCGACGAGTCGTGTTTATGTGTAATTCTGTGAATCCAGGGAAGTGCCTTACAGTAACAAAGACACCCCTGTGCAGTTATCACAGACCTACATGATCACTATCATGAGAAATATGCTCTCTATTTCAGCACTGAAATTGTACTCAAGTACTTTTTATATGTACTCAGGAGCTTCAAATAGAAGACCAATCCTGTCCAATGATGGCATAAAATAGAGTGAATGGCAGCTGTTTTTTGCCTGACATTGATGAACCCTTTCATTTTTGTTTTTTTGTTGTTTTGTTTGAAATAAGAGCACATGTTCTAGCTGTGTGATGTGATTGTCCATAGGATCTATGGTCAAATCAAAGTGTCCATTTTTAAAGAGATCTGAGGACTTGAAAAGGACATGAGAAGATCACATCAACAGCAGATCTAACAGATTGAAAATGGGAGTGTGAATATATTATCGTGCAGCAGCCCGACTGTGTGTGTGTTCTGTTTGCTGTCATCAAAGCACGGCTGCAGGTGTCTCACTGCTATTCACAGTGTCACGTGCAGCAGGCCGGTGAACACACACTCTGAAAACATCCAATATAGGGGTGTTTCTTCATCTATTGGCACTTGTGTCCCAGGGGTTCATTATTATTGAAACTAACAGTTTTTTTTTTCTTTGAGATATAAGGGTCACATGAAAAGTGTCTTGGAAACTTTTCACCAGACGTTATTTTTGCTGTTTTCTAAATGCCTAACCTGAGACCTAGATTTTGCATCTGTGTCTTTAAACACTGAAAATATGAATTAGTCCAAAAAAGATAGTCCAAAAAAATATTTATTGTATTAAAATCAATTAATGTCCCAGGTGCAACATTATTGCGATTTTTACCACTTATTATTATTTTTGGTTTTGTCTTACCCACATTTGTGTACTTTTGTTACAAAGAGGACAGAAGTGTAAGTGGAGTGCATGCTTGAGATTAAGGCCCAATCCCAATTCTACCCCTTACCCCTACACTTTCCCCTACCCCTCCGTTTGGCGCGTTCACATGTAGGGGTAGGGGTGTCTCAATTCTCTTTTGGTTGGAGGGGTGGGGGGAAGGCGAAGGTGAAGGGATAGATAGCCCTCAAAACAACGTTTTTCAGGACCTTACTAAGAGAAATTGCCAACATGGCTGCTCACTCGAGCAAGCAGACCCATAAATTGTACGTAATCTTTGCCATTAATAAGGATTTTTATAACAATGACAGATGTTCTGGAAAGAAACGTTTGCAAAAAAATCGCTAAAGTTTGCTAGCATATAGCACCGATTGCACAATATTAAGAAATATATTTTTATGTCATTTACCCGGTGACTTGACTGCATGTGGTTATGCATTGTTTTGTTTCACTTACGGCCATTTGTTTAAATGAATGGTGATTACATCGGCACATGTCCTCTGACGTAATGTTAGGAGCTAGTGACAATGGATGATGACGTATAACAGTGTAGTAGTGGTGTCCCATTTCTTAGAGGAAAATTTTTAACCCTTCCCCTTTCCACTTTATTTCAAGGGGCAAGGGGAAGGGGTGAGGGGTAGGCAAAGGGGTAGAAAATAGAATTAGGATTGGGCCTAAATGCATTGCTATTTTTGTTTCACTAACATATACAGTTTGTATTATTATTATTATTAGAAGTAGTTGATTTTGTAAGTTTAGTTAAATTTTAAAATTATATATTAACACATTGCCAATATTATTATAATGTTTACATTTAATTTTTTTATTACAATTTTTAGTTTAAAAAAGGTTGTTTTTTTTATTAAAAAAATAACAAAGCAATAAAGGTAAATGGAGGTAATTGTTCACAGAATATTTTCATTCGTCATTTCCAGTCAAGCTGTAATTTTGTTATACTGAAATATATTTGAAAACAATTAATTTCATACTACCTTCACTACAAATACATTCATATATTTCTGTACTTAAAGTAAGCTAAACTAATTTTGGAAAACTAATTTTGTGCTTAATTGTGCAGAAAGTCCAAATAAAGATAGTAGATAGTAGTAAAGAAGTATATTTGATTGAGCTAAAGTAAAACTGTTAAAAGTATACCTCAGGTACATCTTAAATATCTTTCATTTAAAGATCATACAATCAGCACCAATAGTGACATTAAAACACATTCTTAAGATATATGCATTGTGCACATGTAGTATTCCAAGTAAAGTTTAATTATAATTTTTAATTAGTAAGTCTTGAGCGCTATGCCGATTTGAAATACTGTATATGATTTTTTAACTAGGAATATTAAGTGTGAAAATGTAATTACTCAGGAAAAGTAATATGCTTTGCCAATGTTATTTACACCTTTACAATACATTGTGTGAGATGTGCTAGAAAAGACACTCTGGTGGAAATGGACACCGCTGGACATAGTTGTGTTTTAAGACACTCCACAGGACCAGAAGTGAAGAAACAGCCCTAGATGTATATTTTTGAAATTAAAAATGCATGTTTTTTCACTCCTCTCTGTCGTGTTCCCTAGAAACCCGCCCAGCTGTTGCTATGTTAACTCCACTGCTCAGCTAAGTGTGAGGATTTCGTTGAGTTACGAGCATACAAATATGCTCATTGATGCTTTGCCAGTATTGAGTGGAGTTTGAACAGTGTCTTTTTAATGAGGATTTAAAAAAAAAAGCAGACAGAGAGAAAGAAAAGAGAGGATAGAGACCATGACGGCTTTAACTCTCTGGGTTTCTCATGGCAAGTCTTTTGTTTGGTTTTGTTGCCTTCGCAATTGGAATGCATATCTTCCTTCGTACTTCACCATCTGTCTTCCACTTGTGCAGAAAGTACTTGTGATCCTGCATTGGGTGAGGAGTGTTGCTAATGAAGTCCATAGGAGGACAATGCAGCATCAGAGCGAATGAGCAAATCCACATGCATACTTATCATAATATATCCTAAATGTTGTAATTAGGTTTATTAGAATATTCATTTAAGGAACATGATAGCCATCACAATGTGATGGTTGCATTTATCATGCATAGTAATTACAGTCCATGGTCCAACAGCTAGCTCTGATAGTTTAATAGGCTGCGGTGTCATAGTCGTAAGATGCTGGCATGGATGGATGGGCCTAACCTTTAAGATTCTAATTCAAGTGCATCTCATCAGATTTGGATTTAGTTTGCTGTTAAAAAAAAGAAAGTCCTCACTCTGTTTTACGAGCCAGTTTCATTTGTGTGGACTGTAACACTGTAGCGGTAGCCTTATGGTGAAAGTTCAGTTCTGGCAGTGCAAAGGTTCCTGGTTCATTTCCAAGTAGCTACGACCCAGAAAGTAGAGAGTTATTGAGATCACTATCACCATGGATACCAGTAATGCACTTGACCCGAGGTCGCTCCAAAAGGTCTGACCTTGAAAAAACTAGACTTTAAGGTCTGTATGGTCGCTTGTACGATCAAGACAAGCAACATATGCTGTAGACCCCTGCACTATATAGATATCCATAGTTCACAAACTGGCAGTGGTGTGAATTGGAATCATTAAACAAGCATTCGTCAGTCACCAAAGGTGAGTTTTCGATGACCGGCACCATCTGCGGGTTGAGAGATCAGGGACCGGCCCCTGTGAAGTGTTGAGAGCTGAGTTTAGATGTGATTCCCTGCTGGAATCATTGTAAACCTCCCACTCAGCTTGCTAATGGCCTGTTGTGTCACAAAGGCACATGCACACTGTGACCAGAACACATGCAGTCCGAGATTATAAGTGACAGAAATAGACATTCAGACCACGTGAATGGTTTGGATTACTATACATTAAAGCACATTTGTACATTTATTTATGTACAATTTTATATTGAGTGTGTGTCAATTGCCTTCAGTAAGATAAAGTAAGTTTAAATGACAATTTTAGTTTAAAATTAGGGCTTGTAATCCACAAGTGCTTAATCAAAATAATCTCTGTTCGTTTTTAGTTATTGTTTATGCATTTTATTTCTTTTTTAACAACTGTTAAAATACTATTTTGCATGTGTATTTTGAGCCGTTTTGTGTAGATGACACTTGAGGCGTATTATATACAGGTATGTATGTATATAAATAACACTAGACAGACTAGGTTGTTGCAGCAGTGCTTTTTCTTTGTGTCAGTCAGGCTTCTCTCTTGTTCACAACAATGCAGCGCTGTGTCCTATTTTCATCTCTTCACGTCTGAACACACAGAAATCAATATTGCTAAATAATCACTGCTGCTTGTCACTCATTTGCAAGTCTCCCCTGGTAAAAAATGTAAAAATAATGTGAATGTACACTGCGATTCAAAAGTTTGAGCTGATAACCTTTTTTTTATGTGTTTGAAAGCACTGTCAGTCTGCTCAAGGCTGCATTTATTTGATCAAAAATACAATAAAAAATTTCTTCCATTTACATGTTAAAAAGGACATAGCACACACAGTTTTGCCCAATCTTAAATTATGTTTGAGTATCTATAAAGCAATATGGCATTCTGTTTATTGCCAAGAGTCTTTAGTTTTATCATATTGTAAAAGAAATATACTCATCTCGGGTTGACGTGTGTGCATGCTCTTTCAGGAGAAGTGATTTACAAAGATTTCTGCTCAATAAAAATGGTAACACTTTATTTTAGGGTCTCTTAACTAGTAACTTATTAGCATGCGTAGTACTAGAATACTAGCCATACATTAGTAGTAATTAAGCACATATTAAGGCCTTAATCTACATCCCTAATCATACCCAATACCTAAACCTACTGTTACTACTTTTATAACGACTACTATTAACTATTAATAAGCAGCAAATTAGGAATTTATTGAGGGACAAGTCATAGTTAATAGTGAATCCCAAGTGTTCCCAGTTCTAAAGTGTTATCAAAAAACTTTCAGAAACTGTTACAAACCCGGAATTTGACACAGAATTACTCTGTCATACGTTCCACTTGTTTTCTGAAACTTTGGCCATGTTTAGCATAAGACTCCCAACTGTTTGACAGTGTAAGTAACACAGAATGCATTAAATAGCATTAGACTCCCCCCTTTAAAATATAATGCAAAACTGAAATTCAGGGTCACATGATCCTTTAGAGATCATTTTAACCCAAACTGTCCTCCAACCTATATGCCCGTATAGGTCGTGTGTACAATAGCGGTGAAATATGACCCATCAAAGCATATACAATTGCACCCCATCAGCAACAGGACATTTGCATATTAATGTTTCGTACCATTTTATCTGCCATGTGATTCAGGGTTGGTGTAGCTCAGTTTGTAGAGAGATGCGTTATAAGATGAGAAAACTAATACAAATTCATTGTATTGAAATGCATTAAAATTTCAGTCACATCTCAGTTCTAATCTGCAATAATTAAGCAATTGTTAAATAAAACATAAATTAATTTCCCAACACTTTATGGACAACTTATGGTTTTAATTGACCAATTTGTAGTAAAACTCTTTGGAAAACTGTAAATTACAGTTTATGTATGCACACAACTGACATTTTCCAAACTAACAAACAAATAATAATTATAAAATGATGTTTGTTCTTTCTTTCTGTCAGGCTTTAGGAGGCTGAAATGGCCACTCCTCAAAGGTGTTGGGGTCCCTCTCTTCAACTCCTCATCTTCTTTCATCTGTTACTCAATGTAATGCCTCCCTCCTGGGGACGTCCATTCTTCGGCCCTCCTTCGGTCAACGTTGCTGTGGTTTTCAGTGGTTTGGCCCACCACAGTGAGATCAAGGGCCGTCTGAGTCCAGAAAACTTCCTAGATATGCCCCTGGAAGTGAACCCCATCACCGTGCTGGTGAATGACACTAACCCCAGGGCTTTACTCACACGTCTCTGTCAGACTATGGCAGCGGAGAGCCTCCATGGAGTGGTGTTTGAAGATGACGTGGACTCAGAAGCTGTGGCACAAATCCTAGACTTTATCTCCTCTCAGACGTCCATCCCCATCGTAGGCATCAGTGGAGGTTCTGCAGTAGTCATCCCGCATAAAGTAAGTGTTTGAAAGGTGGAGTGGTAGATCTTAGAGATCTTTCAGCTTAAAGGGAGAAGGTTTAATAAGTAATGGGGATTTCCTGAGATAAAAATCCATTCAACACTTAAGTTACTAGGAAGAAGGTCGAGAACCTTTCTATCACCTACTGTAAAAATATATTTTAAAGTGGGTTATGAAAGGTTAATTTTTTGGTTTTGGGTTTTTTGTTCAACTATTTATTTTTCCAAACCTCTCTTTCTGAATCTTGATTCTGCAGTGATTGACCAATTTAATTTAAAGCAGTGTTTGTGAGTTTTAATGCTCGAAAAGCAACACTTAGTGCATTTGCATTTACATTTGAAAAGACCAACAAGTGGGCAGGCAATATGCTAATGTTTCATGTTGAGGTCAACATAAAACAGCTTGGGAATTTTTTAAAAATGACTCCTTTCAATAAGTCGACTCTTTCCTTTGAGAGACATTAACTTTATACATTGAGCACTTTCAGATTAAAAACTTTGCAGCTTGTTTTCATTCACTTAGAGCTGTGTTACACACTGCATGAAAAAAATTAAATTTTCAAAAATCCTTAATAGGGGCACTTTAATATGGTTTATTTTTTATTATTATATTTAAACCAAATACAGTTAAAATGTTTTATTGAGTCACATTCGAGTCATTGTCTTTGTAACAAACACATTTTTATTATAGTAACTTGTTAACTATTAACAATGACATTTCCCTCAATAAATTAATTTGCTCGTTATTAATAGTTAGTGTTATGCCCACACTGGGCTTCACCCTCACTCTGTCACACTCACTTTGATTACGAGCACCTGACTTCAATTTCACCTGTTTCT
>JAUMHI010000053.1:11944631-11996192 GCA_032359435.1 Enteromius unitaeniatus | reverse complement strand
CTCCTCTGCTCCCTGGATATCTACAAGAGACAAAGATATTCTTTATTGAACTGTTCATTCCCTGTGTAACATTCTACATCGTATATGCTCACCATTGTTGCGTCTCCGTTGATTGTGGTTACATCCTGCACAGTAAATAAAGAACACTTATACTACTTACCTCTTGCAGTCTGTCCACTTCCTAACAGTTAGTGAGGTAGTTATTAGGTTTAAGTATTGGATTAGGGATTTAGAATAAGGTTGTGTGGAATATGGCATTAATATGTGCTTAATTAACTAATAAATGGCTAATATTTTAGTAGTATGCATGCTCATAAACAACTAACAGGTGTAACAGTGAAATAAAGTTTTATACATAAACTGTTGAATTTTGACAGTTTACAAAATTTGTTTATTTAATGATTAACAACAAAATGTGCAGAAAAACGTTTCATTCAGAAAACTTGTCACATTCAATAAAATGCAGACAAAAAAATTTAATGTGTTTGTTATACAGAAAATCATTTGTCAAACCTGTTTGTGTCACGTAGTCAAATGCATTAAATGTGCATAAAAAACATTTTACAAATTATTTAAACATAAATTGCCTTGTGCTTCACACATAAGGTTTAATATGTGCGCCAGAATAACACTTAAGGTTCATAAACATTATCCAATCATGTTTGTGCATAAACAAAAAATGTATTAGAGTTATAGTAATACAATCAAAATGACAAAACTAAATGTACATCAAAGCATGACTGAAAAACATCATATATGTATTTATAATATCACTGATTTAATCATGGGTATCTGTGAAATCATTTCAGGAACGCTGTTCTCAGAGCTCTTATTAGAGTCTAAAATAACTGCTGTGAGGTTGAGAACCGCTAGCATGTGCATGTGGTTTGTGTGTGCATTTTCCAGCAAGCCCCCTGCAATGACATGTTATTGAACAACTGCGTGGAAAAGTGATTTTGTGAGGTGTGAAAATCAATAGGTGTTATGATGTATAACCAGCAACCAACAGTTGTGTCCTATTTTCCTCTGATTACTGAGGTGTGGAAACTTCTGAATAACATCAAATTGCAGCTGTTAAATGCACACTTTTAAGGCAACTGCGTATAAGAGTTCTTCATGACAGTAATTTTACATAAAACGTGGGTAGTGAGGGCATTTTGTGTACATTTATTGAGTGTCTGGTGGCAGCTTAAACTGTGAATGAAGTAAAAATTCAGTCTAATTTATTATTTTAAAGAAACAAGCACAAAGCAATCTGAACAATCACATAAAAGTTTTAGTTTTTACCTTTGAGAGGCTTTCATTATCTCTGCAAACAGCCATACAGGTTTGAGACAACATGAAAATGATGACAGAATGTGAATTCTTGGCTTAACTAATCATTTAATTTGAATTTGTAGTTGTGTCGCTTTTTTACTATTAGTCCACGCTGTGTGGATTTGGTAGCATCTGATATCTGAAAAGTGCGCTTTTTATACAGTAAAACAATTATTTCGCATACAGACCAGCAAGAGATGTGTATCTTTAAATGAGAAACACAATAGCTCTTGATTTAATGGGACAGATGAGTATCTTCAGTACCAGTTAGAGAGTAGAAGACTCCTTCCTGCCCAGCTGTCATTATTCAAATGCCTTTCAGACTCGCACGATGTGCAGAAAAATGTTGATAAGATGTATGAAGTGGAACAGAAAGCCAAAAATGCGTTTGTCAGATAATGTGTACGAACTAGATTAAATTGAAGCATTCTGGCAGGCAACATTTTTTCAAGAGTTTAACCATAGAGCGTGAAATATAAAAGATCTTGAATAATTTGCCAAATTGTTTGTACAGCTCAGTGACCATGGTCTTATTTTTAATAAAGAGCGCAGAGGAAAAACCACAACTCTTTCAAATGTATCATTTCCAATTGGACATATTTTGGACAGAACTCTAAAAAGAGAACAGAAAATTAATTAATTCTGACTTTTAATATCAATCAAATTAGAAAAGCTGCCACAAAGAAATAGTAGCATAAAGCTGTGAACCATATTTCATGGCACTCTGAACAACCACATTTCCAGATTATGGATTAGGCATTTAATCTCCTTTGAGACATGCATGCATATCATATCACATAAATTTGATGCGATTATACGATTCCTGTTGTATAGGCATGTGGTGGGCGGAGTCAGGGACACGCAACAGCCTGTTCTACTTTATTTGAATCCGGTCGTTCTATAGCAAGACAAACTAATGTATATTGCACATGTAAATCCCATGCAATTGAATAAGCTGTTCCTGATTATTTTTTCTAGCATGAGGGATTGGACTGTAGGTCACAAACATCTGGTATGGGATTTCTCATGAGATCCCAGTAGCATGAGGCACCATGTGTCAATGGCCAAGTGCCTTCCAAATACATAAAGTGAGCTTAAAATATCACCTTTCGGGGGAGAGCTTCCCTTGTTGGTGAGTACCAGCTCCATCCTGAACACAGCCTGCGTTAAATAGTATTTCTCTCTCTCTTAGGATGGAAAAATAACACTTTAGAATAGGTAACACTTGTTAACTATTAACTACGGCTTTTCCCTCAATAAATTCTTAATTTTCTGCTTATTAATAGTTGATAGTCCTTATTAATAATTAATAGTTAATATTAAGGTATAGTTGTTAAATTTAGGCATTTGATAGGATTAGGGATGTAGAATAAGGCATCAATATGTGCTTAATTAGCACTAAAGAAGACACAAAAGAAGATTTGAAAGAATGTTGGTAGCCAAAAATGTTTTTAGTTTTTTTAACTTTCCACCTTGAAAGTAAGTCTAACAATTTTTTAAAGACTTGAGGATGAGTAAATGTTGACATCATTTTCATTTTTGGGTGAACTAAAAGCTCATGGGACAAAATTCATGCCCAAAGTATACATGTAATGCCTATTACCGAAGTCCTGAAGGGATCATGCCATTTTACTGCTCGAGTGCAAGTTTTTTTTAGACATAAAACACATTTTGACTATTACGGCATGACTTCGAAATGGTCTTGACAAGGCTCATGAGTGCTAATCACAGGAGAGCTGAGTCTGGGTGATTGTATAACTTCTTAAAGAAAGAAATCTGGCAGAGAAGGAGGACCGGTGAGTCCCAGAGCACCTGACATTCACAAGCCCTCTCTCTTTCCAAGAGGTAGCCTACTTTAACCACAGAAGTTATTTGAAGGACACTGGATCAGTCTGTCAGGAAAGAGGAAAGCTCTAGTCAGGAGGAGTCTTGGGAGAATGTCTCTCGACTCCTGACACTCCCAGACCTCCACACCCATTTTTCTCACTTTGGAACTTAATTGGACACCACCTCCTCCGGTACCTTTGAGTCATCTCATGCTGTGCAGTGGAAGTAAATGCGGTTGGCAGTGTAGGGCATTAGGACACTTGCTTATTTGAAGTTAACTAAGTTAAAGTGAAATGAAAACAGCACTTAATAGATCACTTTATTTTTTACATGCACAATTGTGGATTGATATTGACACTGTGACGATTCACACATTTGTATATGCAAATATAGTTGTGCATATTGTTTTCAAAGAGCACATTGCACTAGCATAATATTGAACAGCTGCATGGATAAACGAGTATTAGGTGTCAAGTGCAAATCTATTCAATGGGATTACAGAAAGCGGAATAATGGTTGAAAGTCAGGCAATAAATCAAGTCTGCTACGCTTGGCTGTGGTACAGATAGGATCAATAGTGTAGTCAATTGTCTTTGCGTAGTAAATTCAATTCTCGTATCTCATACTTTGGAACACGTTCAAGGTTAATGTTGCTCCGTAATACATGTTATTTCAGTGATATGAGAAAGTCTTATGTACCATGATTGAGTTACTATGGATCTCCTGTATATATTCAGCAACATGTAAAACTCAAATGCAGAAAATTATATGGCTGTGTGAGTTATGGTTGGCATCAGAAGCTCATTCATTGGAAATTTAAAACATACTTTCTTTTCAAAAGTTTGGGGTCAGTAGAATAAAAAAAAGAAAGTTTTAAAAAAGGTTTTTATGCTTACCAAGGCTACATTGATTTAATCCAAATTTGATATTATTACAATAATAAAAAAAGAAATTATTATAAAAATCATTCTAATGTGATGCCTTGGTTTGTGGAAGAGACCTGTGGAAACATTTGATCAGGATGAAATAAATTTAGCATTTATTTGAAACGGAAATTTCTTTACTGTCACCTTTGGTCACCTAAATCTTTTATATATATACTTTTGAATTGTGGAGTACGTACAGTATGTATTTAATTGCATTTTACCATATTTGAAATGCAGTGATGTGAAAGCTACTTTAAATCTTTAGCTTTTGTAGCTACATTAAAATGGCTGATATATTTATTATAATATATATCTAAGATGTTCTGGCAAAGACTTAAAATGGGTATTCTATATATATATATATATATATATATATATATACTTTTTTTTCTGTTGGAAAAATCATGTTACTGACCCAAAACTTTTGAATGGTGGAGTACGTACAGTATGTATTTAATTGCATTTTACCATATTTGAAATGCAGTGATGTGGAAGCTACTTTAAATCTGTAGCTTTTGTAGCTACATTAAAATGGCTGATATATTTATTATAATATATATCTAAGATGTTCTGGCAAAGACTTGAAACGGGTATTCTAAACTGACTGAATCAGTTTAAAAATGGACCATTTTAAAAATTCTTTTCTATACAGTAGTTTTGAACAGTTGCAGTAGCCTAAATCATAGTTACTTTGCAGTTACTTTAAAAATCAATCACTAAAAGGAATACAACTTTCCAACAGATAGACAGAATGTTTTTTTAAAAAACTATTTAGTTTTGCCTTGTTGTTCTGTAAAACATTAAGCATGTCCTGCCCATTGGTCTGGGTAGGTGCTCATGGTCTGTGCGTTTGTTTACTAATCAGTGCTGTGTGTGTATGTGTGTATCTTATTACAGAAAAGGTTTCACTTGCTTCTTTTAGGTACTTCGCAACATTACTTTGAAATTATTAATCACTGTATGTATTTCTAGTTTTAAATGTGACCTTATTTAGCATTAGGATGTTGAGTGTAAACTAGATGAGGGATTGGACTTGGACTTGTCTTGAGGTTTAGTCATTGTAATGATTACATATATAAATCATTTTAGTGTCCTTAACAAATATAGGGTACCCACATGTTCTTGATTAAGCTACAACATTCATCAGCAAATTCAGATTTGAATGTACCTCCTGTCTCGATTCTACAGGCTGAAGGCTCTACCTTCCTCCAGATGGGAGCTGCTATAGAGCAGCAGATAAATGCAATGTTCAAAGTGATGGAGGAGTACAACTGGGGTAACTTTGTAGTGATCACCAGCTTGTATCCCGGCTACGAGACCTTCGTGGACTACATCCGCTCCTTCACAGACACCAGCTACTTCCTGTGGGAGCTGCAGGATGTGTTGAGCTTTGAGATGTCCGTGGGGGCCAATGACATCCGCACACGAAGACTACTACAGCAGGTGGACTCACAGGTATATCTAGTGTACTGTTCCCACGAGGAGGCGCAGTACTTGTTCAGGATGGCCTCTGATGTGGGGCTGCTAGGGCCCGGATACATCTGGGTCATTCCCAGCCTGGCTGTGGGGAACCCTGAAGTGTCCCCTCCTGACAGTTTCCCAGTGGGTGTCATCAGTATTATCACAGACCGCTGGAGGAAAACACTGCGCCAGAGGGTTCGGGAAGGAGTCGCAGTCATAGTTAAAGGGGTGCACAGCTTTTATAAGAACAGAGGATTCATTCCCGAGGGTCACAGTGACTGCAATAGTCCAGTCAAATTCTACGCCAACAATTCTCTCTTCAGGTAAGACTTTTAGATAAGCTAAGATATGTATTTTAATGTCATTTTTTCTGTTGAAAATGTTTTTAAGTTGTGTTCTGGTCATTTTGACCAAGAGTGAATCATCTTTTTTTTTTTTTTTAAATGCAAATGTTATCGCACTGGACTAATATTTACTTTCACACTTTAGAATAGGGACCAATTCTCACTATTAACTAGTTGCTTATTAGTATGACTTTTTTTTACCATACTGCCTGTTTATTGGTACTTGTAAACCACATATTCTGTGGCTACATCCCTACCCAATACCTATACTCAACAACTACCTACTAACTATTCATAAGCAGCAAATTATGAGTTTATTGAAGCCACAGTCATAGTAATGGTTTGATAATAGCAAAAAATTGGACCTAAAGTGTGACCACTTATGCTTATACTGTACTTGTGGTTGTCTAAGTCTAAAATACCTGGCCTACAAAAAAAAGTTTCTTGTTATGCTAAATTTCCGCCAAATATTGGATTTATGTTTTTTATACATTTTTTCTTTTTTTTTTGTCTTTCTTATATTAAATTTTTACTCTGATTTGAGCAGGCGCACCAGTGTTTCTGGGTGAACACTGGCAAAATTATTTTAAAATACATAAATCAATTGCAGAAAGATACAAAACATGTGCTAATAGAAAGAAAACAAGTTGACAGCTGAATCAAATGTTTGGTGAAAATGTGGCATATCATTTTGACTGGAAACACCAAATTAGGTGAAGGATTTTCTGAGTTTTAGATATTTGTACTGATCATGTTGCAGTTCAGTACATTTTAAATACACTGTATTCAATTCAAATGTAATGTCCACACATCTAAAGAAGTGCATTTCTTTAAAGCATGACAATAGATTATTAAAACATAATGATTTAAAATGTACTTTACAGTAAACCTTTTAATTTTACATAAAATCAAGTGTTAAAAAACAACCTAAAGTGTAATTATCATTAACATCCTCGTTAACATCTTGTCCTGAAAAAAAAGTATATCATAGATATCCCTTCGGAATATCTGGAGTACTCTGACTGCCAGTAATGTTTTATGAAACTGTCATATATTTAGTCCTCCCTTGGCCAGCATTGCCCTATTTTTTGTCAAACGTGTTGATCACATCAAATTTAACAGGAAAGTGTGGGCGGCAAATTTACAAATCCTCAAAATCCTGACATTTTTAATTCTCGCAGCTTAGTTTGCCTCTGGAGATTTCATCATAAACAGCTTTCCAGACAAAACATTGCGTTCTTGTGCTTTTTCTTGTGGTCTTCTTCTGTTGTAATGAGACTAGGAGATTCTCCAGATTTCCTTGTTAAATCTGCCGTTCACCTGGGAGTCACCGTCCTCATTAAATAGTGTTCCAATTGCCTCTCTGAGCTTTCTGTGATCAAGCGTATCAGAGACACATGAGTGACTGGGTCCTCCATCCGGAATGTTCTCAGGCTTCAGTGCTGTTCAGGTGTCTGCCCATCTCTCTATAGCATAAAAAGAAACGTCTGTGAGAAGACAGTTAAGAAATCATTAAAGAGATGGCTTTGAGACAGGACATGGTTCTAATTTTCAAACATGTGACTGGTTGGGCAGAATCGAAAGGATTCA
The DNA here is from genome assembly GCA_032359435.1 of Enteromius unitaeniatus. Classification (NCBI taxonomy): domain Eukaryota; kingdom Metazoa; phylum Chordata; class Actinopteri; order Cypriniformes; family Cyprinidae; genus Enteromius; species Enteromius unitaeniatus. The sequence continues at coordinate 11,988,727 of JAUMHI010000053.1, read as the reverse complement.
TCAGGTGGCAAGACAGAAAATATTCTCTTGGAAAAAGTAGGATGGTCTGAGGTAATATTTACAGACCTTCATGTAACCTCACATGGTTATTTTTAATACAATGACAAAAAACAAAAATGAAAAGAACATAAAAATCATTGAGAACTGATTCAGTGAGTGAATCACTCTTTTCAATCATACGCCAAAGTAAATCAATGACTCGATCAAATGACACCAGTTATTAAATTAAATTAAAAAATTAAATTAAAGCATATGAGAAGGGAAGATCATCAATCAATATTCTTGCATTGTTTGATTATATGGCCCTAGACATTATATATGGCTTTAGTTACTTTTATGGTGTTTTAGCAGTTTCATATTTTCAGACTGCCATTATATGAAAAATTATTTGTGTGAACTGATGTTTTATTTAATAGACATTGTTATTCTCATTTTAAATTACATGAAGGTGATTAAATGGTGATAAAAATGTTCATTTTGGTAGTAACCATTGCTGTTAATGTAATTTACATTCATATTTACTGCATATTTGTCCAGTATAAAAGAGATTGAATAGTTTATGAGCTTTGTTGTTTGCAAAGTAGTTATAAATGTCAAAGATGGTGGATAAGATGGATATAGAGCTGTGTATTTAAACTCCTGTAAGATTTTTATGTTGATAGTTGTTAGTCATGTCATGATTTTAGCCATTATGAATTAGCAATGATGTCTGAATAATGCTAGCTGCTGCGGCACTTTGCATCAGTAAAATTGAATGGCATTGTTAAATCCTTCCTCGTGTTCTGCTCCACCCATAGCTGGTCCTATAAGTGAACAATTCGTTCAGGAAAAATGTTCAGGTCTATGAGACAAAGAGGATTAATAGAGAGAGAATGAATACTGTAAATGTATTAGTGTCTGTACGCTCTGATTTATATTCATTTGACTTAGTGGAAGAAAAAAAATAGGCTTGTATTTGAAATGTCCTCTTTTCTCTGCCTAATAGTCTTCTGTCTCATTTTAGAGATGGATAAAATCCAGGCAATTGTACAATCACTTAAAATTCAAATCTACTTTTTTTGGTCTGCTAATTTAAAGCTGCTAAATTTGTTCTGCAGGCATATGCTAAATGTGTCATGGGAGCATAAGGACCTCTCCTTCAATGCTGATGGCTATCTCACCAATCCTTCCATGGTGATCATTGCTATGGATCGAGAGAGACACTGGGACAAGGTATGTCTTATAATAACTAACAATAATAATGTTGAAACACTTCAGATGGAACACACAGCTGGAGATTCAACCTCCCTCCTATTTTATTTCCTTTATTTCATCTTTATAGAAGTAAGTGGTTAGAAGCCATATCTCTATTTCTGGAACACCTATTAGAGTAACACTACAGGTAATATAACGACGTCAGTTGACTACAATGTACTTTATTGGCACTGGATGGTAGAGCATAGCACAGTAATGCCAAGATTATGGATTTGAATGCCAAGGAATATAAATATTTTGGGGGATGCACAACAACATGTTTAATATGTTTGTAAAATTAAAAAAAAACTTTTTTGGCGAGCCCTATTTCAGAGACTTTCAAAACTATTGTCATACTATTTCTTCTTTGCCTCTTATTATGAAATATCGACAGTTATTTCTCTTATACGTTGGACCATTTCAATAACATTTTAACTTTTATTGATCGCAGATTTTCACATGAATACAACAAGAATCCTAAAAGCCAGCTTCCCAGGCTCCTCCAACGCTAGAGATTTATTACCATCCACACCAGGTCATGATGCAATTACACTTGGCTCTCTGAAACAGTTCTTTCTTCCTCACATGGCCAGCCCTCCAGCACTTTGGCCTCTGTGATAGGGACATGTGTAGGCCGTCTGGCAATGTGTGAACACCACCTGACTACAAAAAGAGATTAGGGGAAAAAATAGAGATCAAACTGACATCCAAATTTACATCCGGTCATCACACTCCTCCTCTAGGTGGATTAGAGGATACGGATATTAGAGGATGTGTGTTGTCATCTAAGACTGAAATAAATATTATTGCTTAAATTCACTCAGATTCTCAGTCCTGTTAATGGCAAGTCGATGGCAACTAAATTTAAGTGAAGTAACCTAATTTTATAAACCTTTTCTGTAAATATCAGTGGCTGGATTCACTTTTTCTTTTTCATTTGCACCACTATGTGGCATATCAACAATCCATTTTAACCAGCTACTGAATATGGTGCAATTTAAATTTAATATTTAAATTAGGTAACTGTCATTCTTTTCCACTCAAACAAGCTTGTTTCTATGTAAAATAGACACATTACACATTGTGCACAGCTGAATTACCATTGTTATCGGACGTATGTGGGAGATAAATACATTTTCTGTTGATCATGACAGCAGTAATTCATCAAATGATGATCAAATGATGGAAAAAACTTATGATTGGGCATATATCCAGCCACGCGTTATGAATTTTGCGCTTTTAAATAGCTGAATCAGGCATCTGGATCACACTGCTGGAGCAAAGCTATGCAGTTCAGGAACAGTATGACATACAAATGGCGTTTAGCACAGATTTTGCAGGTGTGTTTGCTAATTTGCATAATTCCTTTAGTAAATGAAGCACTAAAACAATGTAGATAGTGTGTGCAAATAAACTGTGCAATTAGTGAAAGTAATTCATTAACAAGCGCAGGACAAGTAGAGTCACATGTGAAGCAGCTGAAAAGAGATTTGATAGATTTCTTTTCTGTTCAGCATTTAGTTTTAACTCCTTTCTCTGGCCTTCACGGCTCACCTGACCCCCCTCTGTGTGACATAACAGTTTATCTATATCTGGTCACCTTGCTCTGTAGCCCCTCTCACGCTCCCATTGACACTCTCTGCACCGCCTCACTTTCCCATGCTGTGCACACCCTGCTCATGTTGTGTGCTGAAGTCATTAGTGGGATGAATCATTGCTTCCCTATTTTAAAGTACAGGCGTACTGACAGCACAGAGACTGTGTTTCTCTGCTGGTACCACGATAGTATCTCTAAGACAGACAAAGCACAAATGACGCAGATCAATCTGTGGAAAGCGCTGGTTTAACAAATGTCCTTGTACATCTGTGTAATTAGTACACAATTTTGAAGGAAATATAATAGTGGCTCGCTTGATGTCCAATGCAAAGCATCTGGGTCCTTAAGTGGCAGCCTCAAACAGTATGAAGCTTATTTGCTGTCCAAAAGTAAACAAAAACAATGGCATCTTCTGAGATTTCTCCCTAATTTGCCTTGCTTCTGACAAATATGTAGCATTTGATGGGATGCTCTGCCTTTGACGTCAACAAACAGGCATATGGGAAGTATTGTAATGCTATTATCTATTTGTATTAAAAGGTAGTTTTGCAGTTTAACTACACATATTAAATGGTTAGTTGTATTTTATATTTGCACTTTATATTTTTCAGTGTCCACCAGGAGTTGGCAATTGGCAAAAATATCACTTTTTTTGTTTTGTTTTAGGAAAAAAGTAAGGAGCAAGATCCACAATCAGTTCTTTTCCATATTTGTTTTTGTTTTTTGCAAGTTAGGTTAATAACTGGTAGGCCCAACAACTATTGTGTGAGGAGCACACATAAGGAGCACAGTATATTAGAAGCAATAGCCAACATTACAAATATGAGTCAAAATGATCATTTTTTCTTTTATGCCAAAAATAATTCGGATATTAAATAAAGATCATGTTCCATGACGGTATTTTGTAAATTTCCTACTGTAAATAAATCAAAACTTAATTTTTGATTAATAATATGCACTTCATTTGGACAACTTTAAAGGTGATGTTCTCAATATTGAGATTTTTTCCACCTTTAGATTCAAATAGTTGTATCTCAGCCAAATATTGTCCTATCATAACAAACCACACATCATATTTATTCAGAAATTATTATGAAAAAAGTGTACCCTTATGACTGATTTTTGTGATCAAGGGTCACATATAAGTACAATTTTCTTAAACCTATTCAAGACAAGTAAAGAGAGCAAATGACAAGCAATAGATACATAGCAAATTAATAAAATAGAATAGGTCTAACAGTATTCAGGTAAGAAATATTGCAGACATATTACAATCAAATGTAAAATACACTGACAAAACAAAACATGCATTGATTTTTATTCAAGCTAAATGCACTTCACATTCTACATCACGAGTCAGGAGTTCTCTTTCATGGTTCATTGTGGTAACTAATTTTAATATCATTCATCCATGTTTCCTTATTGCTCTAATCTGTTAATAACTTTACAAAGTCATGTCAAGTATATTTACATATAAATAGCACACATTTGGTCATGATCTCTGATGCATTTAAAAAAGAAGAACGTGGGCATCTTCGCAATCCATAATTGGCCATACATCGATCCAATTTCGGTTGCGACTTGCCAGTTGAGAAACATTGCAATAGACAAAATGCTGTAGTAGTTTAAGTACATGATGACTTGGTTTAGTGTTTGGGCAGACATTGGCTTTTGAAAATCTCTGTTGAAGCATCCCAGGTATGCCAGGCAGCTGTAAAACGAAATAGGCTATTCCAAATAACAGGTATCTACTCCCACCGAAATCTGGTTTGCGCGTCAGAACAAGAATAGAATACCCTGCTATTACAGCCATTATATTCTGCTGAATTACTATACCTCTCACTTTCACTACACAGCCTATTTCAGGCTGAAATTGCTCACTAAAACAGGCAGAAATAACTGCCAGGCTTTGTCTGGATTCATTCGTTACATATAAAGTACAGATTCAGAACACCCTCATTTAATGTGCAAATAAAATGTTCTTTAGTGCTCTTGTCGTCATTGCTAATGATCAGATTTGATGTGCCACCAGGCTGTCATGTTTTTCACACCTGGAGTCCAGAGATTGAATCTATTTGTTCTGCTGAAGTTTATGAATGATTCTTCAATAAATCCCTGTTGCCTAGGCTTATCACGCTCACTTCCCCTCACAGCTAATACCATAACCAAACATGGATTACAATTCCCAATCCGAAAAGCCTCCGCTGCATTTGGGAACTGCTGTCAAACAGCTGCTGCACAATTAGTGGCAACACTTCCCTGTCTTTTGCGGTGAAAGGATATGCACATTTTTGGGGGGCCGTTTTACTTTAAAAAAAAAAAACATGATGCAATAATGGCTTGGGAATACAGATGCTAAACTATTTGCTCAAATCGAGCAGCTGGGGTCACACGTTCAAGAAGTAGCCAGGTAACAACAACACCAGCTAATGGAGTGCAGCTTTTAGATTTTAGGAGTATATGTTCTTCTCACAAAACAGGGTCCTAGGGACGGACAGCAGATCTGTACTTCTTCCCCCTTTGGTATTTGGGTGTGATGCAAAATTTTAGCAGAGGCATCTCCGCAACCAGCTCTCCATAGTCTCTTTTAAGCTGAACTGGACCAGTGGGTTGAGCTCTCTCTGGATAATAGGGCTTTTCCACAGTCTACAAACAGCTCTGTAAAGATTCCCTGTGAGCCCCTGAGCCCTGGGAGATTTACGGCTTTGTGCAACACCTTCATTACTGGAGTAGTATAAATTCTATCCATTATTACAAATTCATTCCAAGTTCAGAGGAAAAACCTAAACAATAAGAGCAATAAAAGAGAATAACATAAGAAAGCTTTGGGATATTTGATTATACATCACGCTGATGGTGCGACAAACGTATAACGTATCGTATTAAACAGCGGATGAAAAATACAACATTCCCCTGAGGAAGACACCATGAATTGGACTTTGGAACATTTTCCTTTATCACTCTTGTCATTTGCTTGAATGTTTGCATGTGGTTTTAAAAGGATGAAATAGAAAACTGAAAAGACAAACATTGTGTCTTCAACGTATAAAACCAAGCAAATGTCTTCTAATGGTGCTTTTCCACTGCATAGTACGACAGGGTTCAGTACCGCTCACTTTTGGGGGTTTTCCACTGGTAACAGTACCTGGTCCTTTTTTAGTACCACTTCAGCCGAGGTTCCAAGCGAGCCGAACCGTTACCAAAACGTGACGTGTAAACTCTCTGTCACTGATTGGCCGTAGAAAATCGTCATTACTGCGTCACTGAACAACAGACCCGCTAGATTTAAATCAGCACAGCCAGCGAAGGATCGGACGCAACTTTTTTGTTTGAAGAAACGCACCTATTTGTCCTGTTCTCTGATTAATAGTTTTTTAGCGAGTAATATGTCCACTTTTTCACTGTGTTACATGTTTCCAAAAAAAAACGAAGAGTTTTCATTATAAAACTAAGCATTTAAATATAATCTTACTAACTACACGCGCCACGACACTTGATAAAATGTGTATTTTTTCATGTAAATCAGAGGTTCTGTGCTAACTAGCCGCAATAGCGACACACAAAAAGTTTTAATAAGAAACTGGCTCTATTTCCGCGACGTTGCAGCTGGAACAACACCATACTAACTATATGACTATAAGCTATGAACTCATTGCATACCAACAAATGTATTCCGTAACAGAGATGTTATCAGTCACTTCATATGTATATTTAATGATGTTAAAAAGGTTTAATATGAATAAGATTATAAACATATCCATTTTGTTGTGAGAGCAGTGCGCTTTCAGACACCCAAATTCTTTGTCCAGAGTTAATAAGTGAAATATGTTATTTTTGCCCATATAAATATCAAACAACAAATTTTGGCCTCTAAATGAAATTGAGGTTTTTTTTTCTCCTCTAGTAGGAAATCCATATTTTATATCATATAAGCCATAAAAACTATTTTAAAAACTATTTTCTAATAAACATTTCTATTAAAAGGGCAGATTCTTCTGACTATTATTTCATATGTCAGGCTATCCAGGGTTAATGGGAATCTAAAAACACAGGGTTTGCTTTAGCTTTAAGGGATAGAAAATATAATTAGCTCAGTATAAAAACAACGGAAGTCAATGAAGAACACCTTTGCTTTGTTTGCTGTTCGTAAGGTTTAATCCACATCTAAACCTCTTGTAAATCCCTCTACAGGTAGGAAGCTACGAGGGAGGGATCCTGCAGATGCGGTACCCTGTATGGCCCCGTTACGGCAGCTTCCTGGAGCCTGTATCTGACAACCGCCACCTAACTGTTGCCACGCTGGAAGAGAGGCCTTTTGTCATCGTGGAGAGTGTCGATCCTGCCACAGGCACTTGTGTGCGCAATACTGTGCCGTGTCGCCGGCAGTCTAACAGGACTGAAAGGTACATCTGTGAAAGTGACTTCGAAAGGTCAACATCTGTGACTGTTGTTTATGAAGATATTCCTCAAAGGGCTTGTTTATGAGACCAGTATCTAGAAAATTTCATAAAGAGCACAGGCTCCACATTAGATCATCCTCTCTTTGCTGCAAATGCAAACGTACTAATTTGATTACATTGATTCTAAAAATGAATGGTCTCTTATTAAGGGGAGCAATAAAGAGTGTCCACTGGATGGATTGCACCCACTACAGCGATAATAGGTACCCATTAATAATTATAAAATAAGCGACAGCAACCTTTTCACTTTCTAGAATGAGTCACCGTACAAACACAAACAAGAACATCTAAAACCAAGAAAAAGTGTTATACTAAACTTTAGATAAAAACATCTAGCATTATATATTTTCCAGCTTTTTCCTGATATTACAAAAACAAGAAAAAACAGAGTCTGCTAATTAAAAAGAAAAGTCTAATAAAGCCTACACAAATTTGGCAAACATCCCCATTTAGCAATATGCTGTGAGAGTCACTTAGCATATGCAACTTGTCACAGTCCAGCAAGCTTATTACACACTTTATTGGGGTGTTGCATCTGTGAGCTTGTAGAGAGTTCAAGATGCAGCTAATTACCTTACAACAGTATTATTTAAAGGCGCAGTTTACTGAAAAGAAAGTTAGTTGCATGACCTAGAAGAATCTTAATGCAGTTCTTATTCATAGACAGTTATTATGTTCCAAAAATGACGCCAGAGCTTTAGAAATGGTATGATTGGATCACTGAGTCAATAAGCTCACTTAAAAAAGGTAATTTATGTCATTCGTATAGATTATATCGAAGTCCTATTTGCTCGTGAGAACATCACCTTAAAGCAAAATCTTGTTAAAAAGTCTTACTCGCCAGGATTTTGGTGTTCCTAAAAATGGAAATGAGACTCAATTTAAGCACCTTGGAGGCGCCCAAACCGGGCTACTAAATTTTAGTGCACTTGTGAATGCCACCAGTCTCATCTTCATTTACCAGAGGGCTTAATGATTTAAACAGAAGCTCACTGGATTGAAGACCCCAAACCTATTATTAGGAATTGTTTTGCTCATTCCAGCAATTAATCCCTCAACCCTCCTTGCCCTAGGCATAAACTTGCAATTTAAAATCTGTGACTCCTTGATCACAGTAATTTGCTTTCTTCTGTTGGTGGATTTCCTAGACGTGAACGCTAAAATGGTGTAATTCGAAAAGTTTTGTCTTTGGTTGCCTCAGGTGAATGAAAGCAGGTTCAGTGAATTGTGCAGCTCTGGAGGTAACACATGGTGAGTGAGGAGTGTGTCATGCCCAGAGAGAGAGAGAGAGATGACAGGCTCATTATGGCTCCATGCTGAGGGGAGAGAGTGTAAATAAATCATAAAGCAGAGTAATCACCCCTTGGGGAGCGTGTGATGGCTGAGGGGGAAACAATGATCAATAACCATAATGGTGACGTTCTGCTGTGGGCCCATCACACACCTTCATGCTAATTGGCACTGGTGTTCAGGAAGTTCTGGAAAGTGTGACAACTGCTTTTAATTGGACCTGAGGTAACAATAGGCATTTCGTGTGTGAGTGAATTTATGAGCTTATTATATCATAAGTCCCCATTCCTGTCTACAAATGTGTTTTACATATGTTAATTAGTCACTGGATTTGGCATAAAGTATATATGCCAAAATATGCCTGGGGAGACCAGGGTTTATGGCCACAAAACAATTTATCTCAGTAGGGCTTTGAGACAAAAGTTCAATTACAATAAAGCAGTACTTGGTGTGTTGGTTTCAAACACTGTCTTTAAATTTAAATTTCCACATTTTGTCCTAATGTGTCACTGCCATTCATTAAGACAAGATTCAGCTTGTTATCAGCAGATCACATTGTTTATTAATGCTGTTGTTTTACACCATTTCTTGTGGCCGTTTAATGTTAACTTTTTCATCCGTTCTATTTCAGAAACGTTTAATATAAAAGATTATAATTATAATATCTAACTATTTAACTATAAAGTCCATATACTGTATATACACACCACTGTTAAAAAGTTTGGGGTCAGTAAGATTTGTTTGTCACACTTTAATTTACCTAAAAAAAACTCATAATTTGCTGCTTATTAATAGTTTGTTAAGTAGTTGTTCAGTTTAGGATTTTAACAATAGGCATGCTAATAAGTAACTATTTAATAGTCAGCATTGGTCCCTAAAAAGATTTAAAACTTTTATTTAAGGAATTAACAAATGAATTTTAACAAAAATATGACATGTCTTTATCATTGATACAACAAAATGTTTCTTTAGGACCAAATTAAATTTCTGAAGGATCATGTGACACTAAAGACTGAAATAATGGCTGCTCTGTCATTACAGGAGTACATTACATTTCAAAACATATTAAAATAGAACACAGTAGTTTTAAATTGTAATAAAATGTAACAATATTACTAATAGTTTTGATTGTAATTTTTTGTAACAAAGGCAGCCTTGGTGACCCCAAACTTTTAATCAATAATATAAACTAGGTCTCCACTATAGTATATGTTATATTCTTTCTAAAGTCAACACCATCATAGCATCCAGGGCAGTCACTGGCATTTATGATGCCACGTATTTATCAAGGTCAGCAGACAGTGGCACTGATGTGGCACTGTGTTTGGATATGAAATGCATTAGTCCACTACAAATAGATCGATGTGCTACACCCATTTCTTCAATAGATAGGTCAAGCCACTGTCTCATCCAGCTGCGATGGTTTCACAATAGCTCACTGTACGCCAATGATAACAGAGATCCATATTACTCAATGTAATGTACTGTATTTACCTTTATTTAAAGGAGAAATAACTGATTGGCACCAAGTGTGTTCATGCACCTGTGTCCATTATGCCAGGAAACAGACTGCTGCTCTTTGACACCAACTTTCTCTTCAACTCTCCCTTGTGCTTCATGCCTGTGTATGTGTTTGACTGATTAAACAACTCATCCTCAATTCACAGCCCACTTAACCCAAAGCGCCAGCACCGTTTGCAGGTGGTGAGACACACTAGAACAGAGACAGGCTTGTTTATGTTACGCCCAGACCGCTTGCAGAGGGAGACTCTCATCTTTCCAAACACTTCATTTGTCTTTCTTTGTTATGGTTGCTGCCAGTGCCGCACACCCTGCATTGCCGGCCCTCCGCCCCAAGTCCACTCCTCGTACAGCTCATTACGCTGGAGGTCTGGAGGAGGTTAGAGGTGATGTATCATTATTGCTCTCAGAGTTTCTCTGCTGAGTGCTGGTTAATGGAGGCCATTGCTTTGTTTCGAGCATTTTACTGTGAATGCTCACAAGCAAGACACCGCTTCTATAGATTGCGGGCTACAGGTTTTTAAATTACAGCCGTTTGCGGAGGAGAGCCATTGTTTATTTGTTTTTTGAGGGTGTATATATCTACTATTATATATGGAAGCTTATTTCTGATATTTTTTCTCTGAATTCTGAGTCGTGAGATTAACTGCATTATTTTTGGTTGTCCTAGACCAGGACCAGTTTCTCAAATCTTTCCCTGGAGGTCCATTGAACTGCAGAGTTTAGCTTCACCCTTATAAAACTAACCTACCTGTGATTTTTTAATGATCCTTAAGACACTGATTAACATGCTCAGGTGTGTTCGATTAGGGTTAGAGGTAAGCTCTGCAGTGCATTGGACCTCCAGGGTAAGATTAGAGAAACCCTGTCCTAGACAAAAGATTGGTATCATAAAACAATCGTGGCAAATCAGAAATCTGTGTGATCATGATACCAGTTTTTTGAAAATGTGTTTCAGGCTTTAGAATTGGGAGACTTACAAAATAGCAAGGTAATAACAATTCTGTTTATGTCTTGCAATTTCCTTTCTCGCAGTTTGAGTTTGTATCTCGCAAATCTTTTTTTTAATATTCTGAGGTTTCAGATTATTCACAATCCAGATTTTCCTCTCACAATTCTTAGATAAACTAAGAATAGCAAGATATTAACTTTATATTATATTAAAAAGTTTCTGTCTCATGATTTTGTATTCAACTCTTGTGACATATAAACTCAAAACTGTAAGAACACATCTGACTTTTTAGATAAAAAGGTCACAATTACTTTTTTTTCCTTTGGTGAAAATAGGATTACATAAATATGTGTTTAAGGATGTAAGGCAAACATAATTATGTAAACTTCCCAGGTCAGTCAAACAAAAGTCCTCAGACGTACAATACTCTATATAGTATTTACCTCTGTATATGAAGTATTCAGATGTTTTTCATATCCTTTTATGGCAGCACAGATCATTTCTTCTTTCTGTATTTATGTCTGTATTATTCCAGTCATAATTGATTAGACTTTCTGTCATAATCTTTCTTTCAGATGTGTATCACACCATATGTTCTGCCCTAGAACTATAAGCTTTGATCCTCTTCACCAAATGTTCAATGGAAGCATGTGCAACTTAAACGTTTTAACCAAATTAAAAGAATAGTCACCTAAAACAAAGAACAAGGTTACGAGGAACATGGACAGAAGAGTTCAAACTTCAAAAATAATGCAAAAGTTACATAAGAGGGGTCCAAATGACTTGTGTGTAAATTTTCAAGCAATTTTTCATGTAAAGTTATAATTTGATTAATCTACGTAAAATCGTAATGACGGTTTAGTTTTTTTTCATGTGTGCAGTATAACAGGTCACACTGAGCCTTACACCAAACTCTGCTGCAAAGGATTCTGCATTGACATCCTAAAGAAGCTCTCGCGCACCATCAAGTTTTCATACGACCTTTATCTGGTCACCAATGGAAAACATGGCAAGATGGTCCGTGGCATCTGGAATGGGATGATTGGAGAGGTATGAAATGGCACATTTTCTCTCTCTCTTTTTCTCACATAAACGCACTCACACTTCAAACATGTCAACAGTTCAGAGCTCATGGGAAATGAGCTAAATTAACATCTGAGAATATAAAAATAAAACAGCGTTTACAGCGTGATACGGAAAATAAATCAACTTCCTATGACAGTGTCAACGCGCTTTTCTTAACATTACTCACACCCTGTTTTCTTTCTGTATTTAACAGATCTCTGAAACCTCCAATTATTGCAGCTAAAGTTGTTAAGGGCATTCATGAAGCATAACTGGCTTTAAAATGCGATCTTGACACATTTCATCCTGTGACCTCCTGCTGCGTGTAGTGTCACTTAATCCGGTGGTTAAGTGTCTTCCACAGCTGCTGATCACTTCATTGGTTCTCATCACCTGCATCTGCTCACACGCTGATGAATTTCAAGATAGCGAACCCTCGCTCCACATACAAGGCTTAAATGCTTTTCACAGCCCGTGAGAAATAAATCATTAAATGAGATAAATACTGATTATATAATAGCTAGATAGTAATTCCGGACTGACATGAGTGTGATATAAGGAATTTTGGTTTATGAGGCTGATTGCAGGTGACGGCAAAACAAATCTGTCAACACTGATTTGCGATGTTACAAGTTGTGTGATGACAGGGCTAGTGGTTTGTGTCCATTTCTATTCCTTGAAGAAATTGGAATCTGGAATCCAGTGGCTATTATAGCAACAGTCTTAATTGGGATATACACAAAAACATTGAGTACTATGTCACGTTTATAGTGGGTATTGACATGGCTGACACTGATGTGCAACACACTCATATAAAAGGTATTTTTCATGAGCCAGTATACACTACATACATATATGTATTAATACACTAACATTCAAATGTTTGGGGTTGGTAAGACTTTTTTATACTTTTGAAAGAAGCCTGTAGCTGCATGTATATCAAATATACAGTATAATATTATAAAATAATAAATACAGTAATAACATAAAATTTTACGATTGAATATTTTCTATTTTAATATATTTTAAAATGTAACTTATTCATTTGATTGCAAAGCTGAATTTCAGCAACCATTACCCCATGCTCCTTCTAATAAAAACATTCTAATATGCTGATTTCTTATTGATATCAATGTTCAATAGAAATCGATAGAAGGTTCTACAGCATTCATTTGAATTGTTTTTAGAATGTAAAAGTTTTTAGAACTTTTGATTAGTTTAATGCATCCTTCTTGATATTATTATATTATACTATGTATTTCTAGCATATTTTATTCCATTCACTCCAAATTAGTTAATACCGTATGTAGTACATTGTTTTTACTTGACGTTAATTCTGCATGAAGACATTCTCTACATACAAACAATATAGCACATGAAGCAGTGTGGGTATGAAGCAAATGAGTATTATGTATGAATAATGAAATAGTCATGTATAACAAAAACTTTCTGAACTGTGGATACGTTCCTATCCCCTAAGCCCACGGCAAAGTCATTGGAATTGTAAATGGCAGAAAACCATAAAGCTGTAGGCCACATGATTGTGTTAACATGGGGGATAGTTATGTCCAGATTTTGTTCATACTTAGTAGTATGAATACAGTCTGGACATACTATCCGCCATGCTAACGTTGCCTTGTTATCTACATCCTTATTGTTTCCTTGATGACTGCCTGAAGTTTTCACTCACTTTCTCCTTGTTCAAGGTCTTCTACAAGCGTGCAGATATGGCAATTGGCTCGCTTACCATCAATGAAGAGCGGTCAGAGATAGTTGACTTTTCAGTGCCGTTCGTGGAGACCGGGATTAGTGTTATGGTGGCCAGAAGCAATGGAACAGTCTCACCTTCTGCCTTCCTGGGTGAGAAGCCATCATTATCTGTCTGTTTCCAAGACCACCTTCACATAGTCTATGAGAGATGCTTGCAGGCAGTGTTAAATATTCCCTACCAGAGGTGGTTTTGATTAGAATGTGATTAGATTCAAATTTTTATTAAATCGAGAATAAATCCTAGTCTGGGAAAACTCCTCACTAAAAAAGCATTTTGACTCTACTAAACTGCTATTTGGTTCATTATTTATGCTAACTGCACAGCTTTTACATCACAAACCAAAACAAGTAATCAGTTATGTACAAGATCTTTGTCAGTTAACTAGATCATGTTTGTATTTTGTCTTCTACGAAGCGAAACATGTCTTTCTCTCTTTCTCGCAGAGCCTTACAGTCCAGCCGTGTGGGTTATGATGTTCGTCATGTGCCTGACTGTTGTGGCAGTCACCGTATTTGTCTTTGAGTACTTCAGCCCTGTTGGTTACAACCGGAGCCTTGTCAGTGCCAAAGGTCAGCCTTGGTTTTTCAAACCGTATTCTCTCTATCAGACACAAAGCTCTAGGAGAGGAAGGATAGTTGTGGAAGCAGCCTAATCAATCCACATAAACCGAGCTGACAGGGTGTGTACTTGTCTCCTAGTGTAAAAGGTCATTTTTCGGAGGTTTAATTAACGTTTGTCGCTTTGCTAATTTGACTTTGATTGATTGCTTGGCTTTTCTGTGGCTGTGTGTGAGACACAAGAACCGCATTAAGAACTGATGTCAAGGTGGAAGTAGAAAGGAAAGTTTGCCCATGTGGACTGATCTGTGACTAATTCAATCGAAAGAGACAAAACATCTGTTATAAAAGATGTACATGTGTGTAAATCATTCTAATATGCTGATTTAGTGCTTAAGAAATATTTTTGTAATCAGTGTTATCTGGAATCTGTAGTATTTTTATTTTATTCAAATCTTTTGTTCTATCACCTTTGTTTTATTGTATCATTGCTGAAAATGTTGATTGTATATAATTTAATCACATTATTTTATATTCATATTAATTATTATAATTACATTTTATTTCATGTATACTATCAATGTACCCCTCTTATAGCCCCTGGAGGTCCAACCTTCACAATTGGAAAGTCAGTCTGGCTCCTGTGGGGAATCGTCTTCAACAACTCTGTTCCTATTGAAAACCCCAAAGGCACGACCAGCAAAATTATGGTCCTGGTCTGGGCTTTTTTTGCTGTCATCTTCCTCGCCAGCTACACAGCCAATTTAGCTGCCTTCATGATCCAAGAGCAGTACATTGACACTGTGTCTGGACTTAGTGACAAAAAGGTAAGAGTTATGTAATTGCAAATGAGGTGTATGACAGTGATGCTGTATTTGGATATCTTTTGATTTGTTATGTGTGTGTGACAACAAATTCGGCCCAAAAAATAATTTCTTAAAAAAAGTTGAAAGAAAAGACCTATTTAGTATGTTAAATATTACCAAGCCTGAAATATCACTCATACTGTGATAATTTGTCCTTTTTAAGGACAATTAATTTTTTGTTAAAGAATAAAGAAAATTCAGCATCAAAAGCTTGATTGAAATCAGTAAATTGGCACCTTTCAAAGTCTCAAAGATTAATTGTTTTTCATAGGAAAAATCTATAAGCAATAGAAATCCATATAATTATGCACCAGCGGTATGAATTGGACCTCAGGGCAGAACAACAACAGATTAATCGTTCATAGATTGAAAAAACACAAACACAAGTGCTTGGAGTCATGCTAATAAAGTAGATGCTAAAAGCAACATGATATAGTAGTGTTATAAAATGCTTATTTCTGTTATTCATACATTCTGTGTAGAAATTTCATTCATTGTAGGCATTTGGGAAGCTTTGAAGAAAAATTGCTGCATTGTTTATATTATTGTTTACAGTCACTTAGTGCGATTTAATTATTATCAACAGTCCAAATCGATGAATCAGTGCAGAGAAAAATATAAGAGCAATACTTCCCCAAGGTCACTACCACCCAGCCACTAGGATATTCTGTGTAAAGTCCATGTAATGTGTTGATTTACAATATTAAAGCTAAGCAACAACCTTTCTCAGCCTATAAATTGAAATGCCATATATTCCTTTTTGTTTCAGTTTCAAAAACCCCAGGAACATTATCCTCCCTTTCGCTTCGGGACGGTCCCAAATGGCAGCACAGAGAGGAACATTCGAAGCAATTACCCTGACATGCACACCCACATGGTAAAATACAACCAGAAGGGAGTGGAAGAAGCTCTCAACAGCCTTAAGACAGGGTGGGCTGCAGCAATAATATTTTATGTGTGTGTGGTTGTGTTGAAAAATGTCTTAAAAAGTTGCTATGGTGGTACCATTTACATGGCATTTCAAGATGCTTCAAAGAAAACTACGATACTACTATAACACTTCCAAACACATGGTTAGTGAAGTGTTTGCTTAATAGTTTATAATGAGATTTATTCCACTGGTCATTATAGGCATCATTTTGTTAGATACCCTATTTTCCAGTTTTAAGGTCAGCGAAACACTGGCGGAAAACAGCCAAGCATGAATAATGTATCGCTCACCATTTATCAAGGAAAAAGGAGTATAAATTAACAAGCGCTAATTATTTACTTGACATAATTACGTGTAATTACTAAGCCATTTGCCTTGGGCTCATGTCTGTCCTCTGTGTAGGAAGTTGGATGCCTTCATATATGATGCAGCAGTTCTTAATTATATGGCTGGCAAGGATGAGGGCTGCAAGCTGGTCACCATTGGTAGTGGGAAGGTGTTTGCTACCACAGGCTACGGCATTGCTCTGCAAAAAGACTCCCGCTGGAAGCGCCCCATAGACCTGGCTCTCCTCCAGTTCCTGGGAGATGGTAAATTGCACTTGGGGGACCGGAACTGGTCCACACTTAATATCCTCTACCCCAGCATGGAAGCTATCACATTCCCCTCTTACTGTAAAAAAAAAAGCCTCAGTGTGCTGAGATTTGAGAGGTTACGTATGAAATGTCAATACAAGCTACAGGTATAAGAAACCCTCCACCGAACAGTAGAAACTGTCTTTGCTTTAAAGCCTAGAGAGCTATCTTTGCTGCCTAATTCTTTTTTCTATTACATTGAATTGAATCAATAATTATTTATTTATTTTTACATTTAATACTATGCCCTGAAGAGTCCATGCAATATTGGCTTAACTTATTTTTTCCAACACATATATGATGTCTTAACTACAGTATCCAATTGTTTATGTCATACTTGAGTAGTCTCAACTGGCCTTTGTTTCTGTCATTGATCCTGACCCTGTTTCCTTTCATGCAGGTGACACACAGAGACTGGAGACAGTATGGCTGTCTGGAATTTGCCAGAATGAGAAAAACGAGGTCATGAGCTCCAAACTAGACATAGACAACATGGCAGGGGTTTTTTACATGTTGCTCGTGGCCATGGGTCTCAGCTTGCTGGTCTTTGCTTGGGAACATTTACTTTACTGGAAACTGAGGCACTCTGTCCACAAGTCTGATCACTTAGACTTTCTGCTGGGCATTAGCAGGGTAAGATTGCATATTGCTGATTTCAATACAGTTTTTTCTTCTATTTAGACAATGCAATGATAATTAAAGCTGGGTATCAATACGATTATAAATCCTTTCAGTTTCAGATTTGGTTTGATTTCAGTTGCAATTTTGCAAGGATGCATTAATTTGATCTGAATGTTAGAAAAACGTCCTATTTCGAATAATTGCTGTACTTTTGAACTTTCTTTTCATCAAACATTGATAATAATAAGACATGCTTCTTGAATTTGAACATTTTTGATTCATGATTTGATTCAAACTCATTATACCAGTTGTTTAAAGAATTGTGCTACACTGGCATTTTATACTGTTGTTTTTTTGTACCTGGTCCTAATGCATAAAGCAGAATTTAAAGTGCCCCTATTATGCCCTTTCAAATATGATCTTTCATGCAGTGTGTCATGTCGCTGTACAGTATGTGAACATAAGCTATGTGTGAAGTTGTGACACCTACAGTGCACGATAGATTAAGATTTTGTCTATCAAAAAACAGAGTCGGCTCTCATTAGTCTAAACAAGTCGTCAGCAATTTGTATCTTTTTCTGTTACGGCCACATGTCAAAAAGTAACATATTCGCATAATGTCCGCCCACGTTCTACGTCGCAAACAACTTGCCCGTCCACAAACAGTACAATTTCCAAGTGGATTACATCATGTCAAGACGACGCTGTACCCTGCGCTGTCATTTAGTTATGGTAATGGCCGTTTCATTTACCGACACACGGTGTAGTGGTAGACCAATCATAAAGGACTGCGCCATCTGACCAATCACATCAGTGAGAGCTCACGGAGAGGTGGGGTTTAGACAGACTGATTCTTCAAACTGCTTCACATGAATCATTTATGAATCATTAAAAATTTTATAATTTTTGGGAGAAAACTAAAGTGTTTTGTAAACCTGTTTTATGAGAATCATAAAGCAATATTAGCAACCTTAAAAAACGCACTTTAATCTACTTTTTATGTTTAGGTAAATTAAGTATGAGCACATTCCAGTAAAAGCAAAAATAATTCACCACAAGTAAGCACATTAAATATTGACATGAAACACTGAGCTGATAATATAACATTATCCGTTATATTAATCATTATAATAGAGAAAAATACTTCAGTGACATGAATGTATTCAGCGAAATGCTCACAAAATAACATTTCACTGTTGGAATCCACAATCACTGTTCACTGGACATTTTTATGCTTTACATTTCAGGGCATATACAGCTGCTTTAATGGCGTTGAAGATATTGGCAGATCTACCAGCATACAGAATCCAGATATCACAGCCAATTACGCCCAGGCCAACATGCTGAAAATGCTGCAGACAGCCAAGGACATTGTCTCCTCAGCCAAAGTGGAAAACTCATTGGATAACGCCACCAAGACCATTGAGAACTGGAGTCGACACAGTGGGAGCCTGCCAGCACGTATCCCACTAGTGACCACAACTGAAAAAGTTCCTGGTCACTTTTCTTACATTAGTAACGTCACAGAGAACCACATACCTCACATGCAGCGTTCCATAACTCCACCTTTCACGCAACACAACAAAACCACTAGCCCACCTTCAATGATTAACCACAGAGTCTTAACACGGCCCACTCCACTTCGCTACACACTTCCCGCCAGGACTAGGGGTCTCTATGACGGAATGCTTCCTGTATCCAGTCTGAGCACACCTCATCTAGCCATGCATGATCCTCCATCCGACCTGGCCCATCCCGGTTCTTCTTTTGTTCCATATAGAGACATCTACACCGAACACCACAAGCCTTGTCACAGTGATTACTCAGATGCTGTCAGGCGGAAAAAGAGACCCCAGAATCTCTTGGTGGAGTCCATGGATCTAAGGGGGCTTCACGATTATAAAAACCAATCAACATGTCATAACGCAGCAAACAATTTTGCTGAAAACCACCTGTCCTCATCCTTCAGCGAAAATCCTTTTGCAGCCGCGGAAACAGCTTGTAATTCCTGTGTCAAAACATACTTCGACCCCACATTCGATGACATTCCTCTTATAGGGAAAAGAAAGCTTCATCGCAGACCTTCGTTCCTGAAAGCCACTTGGGGTCCTGACAGAGTTCGGTTCCCAGGTGACAGACCCACTGCCGCAGCCTCCCCACAAGTAACTATACCTGACCTGTTCCCTTGCGTGGACGTACACGGACGGGTGAGGAACACCCTGTGTTACGCCCAACCGATGGATCACAACTATCTTCACGCCTTCCGGCGAAACTCCAGGAAAAGTCAGAAGCTCAGACACAGCCAGTCCACAAGGCTTCCCTCCTACAAAGAAGCAATTTTCCACAACGTGGCAGCTGTCAGAAGGGCGTCCAGTTTGGTACATAGACCCTACTCCTACCCAGAGCTGCCAGTCTACCAGAGCCCACTGTCGTATGGACCTGCTGAATTATGCAACATCTTCCCATGCATGGGACATCCCAGTGACAGTGTATACGGAGGATATAGGGCACCCGCACACCTACAGAATGACCATCTAGTGCCTGTTCCAGGCAGCAGGGTGGTTCATAGCAGCCCTATTGTGCCCATGACATGGGGCAGAATTTCCAGTCTGGAATCAGAGGTTTGAACTTCTCCTTCCATGTGCCAATTATAAACTATTTGGCCTACGAGCTTCAACTGACCAATAAAATGACTTCGCCTTTAACTTGAACAGAAACACAAACCATGTTACTGGTTTTCGTTTGTTTTTGTTGTTTAATTATTTATTTTATTTCAAATTCATTTATTTTTTAAAGTGCAATAATTGAAGGTATTTAAGGAAGTAGTCAAATCCATTCTAAATGTTGAATGGATGCAAGAATGGACATGTAGAACTGTAAATGATTAGCCGTTCTTATCTCATTTGTCCACAAAATGCAATATATTGCTGTATGTACTAGACTGGATGAAAGGTTTTTTCTTCGAAGATTGTATTAGAGACACTAAACTATATGAAGTGTTCATTTTGAAGTACATTTGGTATTATACACTATGTAATTCTCTATGATACTGAATTTTGTAAACACTTTAGACATAGTGTCCCGATATTTTTTATTTTAACAGCAGGGCTATATAAGTGGATTTTTCAGGCTCAAACGTTCCCTTTCCGTGTCTCGTTCAGTGTCCAATCTCCTCTCGCTCTCTCTCTCTCTGTGCTGTGAGCAGGCTTTTGAAGAAGAGCAAATTGAATGGTACTCTAATATTAGCATCATCAAGGATCTTCACACTTTAATAAATCACAAAGGACCATCAGTTAGTCCTTTGTAACTGCTGTCTTCTTTAGATGGCTGACGGATATAACTCTTTGAACACTGCCTTTTATATGCAGAGCCATGGCGTATTTTTAACAGGAATTGGCTGTTTGCAGCTGTGACACGATGGAAAGACTCATTACTTTAATAATATCCAAACAAAAAAACTCTGCTGCCTGCCACCCATAAGATCAGGTTTAGGGCAGTTTGCTGTTGGCGTTGGACGACTGCTATCAAGTCTGTTTGACCTGCATACTGAACCTCACATACCCACGAGGAAATCTGTCTGTGCCTCAAAATAAACTTGTGATGCTCCAGAGTGTGAAAGAGCGAGAGAAGGATGGTGCAACGGATGGAAAAGAAGAGAAACAACAAGGAAATGAGAAACCACACTTCCTTCAGTTGGGATTTAAGCTACAATATCTGAATGTTTATGAGCTCATGAGGCTCATTTGAGGTTGTCATAAGAGTCTCATTAAAGCATCTGTGGAGTGATTATACAGGAGGACGTGTTACCAAAAAGTGTCCTTTACTCTAGGATTTCATTATGTCGGCTGTCTCCACCGCACGTTCTCACGACGCGCAAGGTGACCTAGGCTGGGGTAATTATGCTGTAAGGCTTTTGTTATCTCCCGATAAGGAGCCTTCTTTTCAGACGGCGAGTGAGGAGCATTTGAGAATCTAAACATCGAGAAACTTTACATTTTTTCATCTCAAGCTTTTCTTTGTTATTGCCGTATTACAGTTCATAGTGCGGCAGCAGTGATTTAATCTTCAATACTGCCAGCGTGCACAGATAGATTTATGTACCGCAGGATAATTGTACTTCTTTCATAATGTTTCTGCCAGTTCTGTGACATCAAAAAAGAGGTCTGCTGCAGAACGACACACATTTCATTTTCATAGAAAAAGGAGAGGCAGGCTGAAGCCATCATCATCATCATCATCCAAGCAAAGTCTTATTTCTCTGTGTTCCTGAAAAGCGTATTATTGAATGATCTTGCGAGTTGATAAATGATTCAATACATGCATATAAAAACATCAAGGGAGGCTAGGGATCGTCCTCTGGTAGAAATAAGCAGCAATATATCAACGCCACAGGTAGCTGTGGTGAAAAATGAAATGCATTTAAAAGTCAAAGGGCCTTGGTCTCATCCAGCCATGAAAAAGATGCGATGGAATGACTAGGTAGACGCGTGTTTTCGAAACATTAATAATTCACATGTTCATTTGAATGTGTTTGATCATTTTAAGGATTTGTTTGCCGTTCGGCCCCCTTGGAATCACCCAGGGCATCTATTTCCACTGAAGTGATAATAAGAGGTATGCTACGCTAAAAAAGAAATGACTGAACATTTTTCACTCAGAAATCGCAAGTAAATTTTACAAATAATTAAAAGAATCATCAAGTAACAAATTAAATAGTTCACCCAAAATGAAAATATGCTGAAAATGTACTCACCCTCAGGACATCCAAGATGATTGATATTTGATGTTCCTTCATTGGAACGAATTTGGAGAAATTTAGCATTACATTACTTTCTCACATATAGATCCTCTGCAGTGAATGGGTGCTGTCAGAATAACAATCCAAATGGCTGATGAAAAGATTACAATAATCCACTAATAATCAACACATCTTCAAAATAATCAACAAATCTTGAAAAGCTGAATTTTTGCAATAAACCAACCCATAATTCAAAACCGTTGCTTCCAGTTAAAATATGAGACCTCTATCCATAATACTGCTTTCTCCTGTGAAGAAAATCGTTGTTCTCTTACAACAAAACCCCATGATATTAACTGTTTTGGGCTTTTTTTGCTTGTAAATGGGCCTTGGTTTCCCTCCAGATTCAGTTTTTTTCTGCTTTTTGGACTCTTATTCTGACAGCACCCATTCAATGTAGTGGATCAATTTGTGAGCAAGTGATGTAATGCTCACAATGATGTAGTTGGATCATCTTTTTTTTGTCTTGGGTAAACCATTTCTTTAAATGTGATATTTTGAAGTAGAAAGGCTGAAATAGTATTTTTTCCAGCCCCCAATAATCTTTATTTATAACTTTGAAAGTCATTTTGACAGTGTATTATCACAGTGCCAATATTGAAAGAGAAACAAAGGAAAGGACTGCACAGAAGGAGGAAAGAAAATACACACATTTACAGACACGCTCACAATAAAACAATTACTCACACCTGCACTGTCACGCCTTCATATCATTGCATTTCTCTGAAGCATCATTTCAGGGCTGCAAATTGTCCCAGATGCTCCTGGTCACCTTGAGCCAAGGGCTTCACAGCCTGGCGGGAGAGGGGGAAAGGCGATGGAGAAAGACACCACAGAGAAGCTGGCAGTCTGAAATTCCATCAATTAACAACCAAACAGGCTTATAAACGCGTATGTTAACTCACTCCCCGCCCACAAACAACAACCAACTGAAAATATACATCCGTTTTTATACTCTGTATTCTGTTGCAAACCTATCAGTGCGCTACTGAATGTGGTTACAACATGAAAGATGTAAGTTAATGTAGATTAACCCACAATCACAAGTACGTTGTCTGCACTGAGCGTATCCAAATCAAATGAGGTGATTTTATCAAGTTGCTAGCACAATGTTAATTAACCTGTGAGTATTACGTGTACTATGCTGTTCTGTCTGTTTTATCGCATCGAAGAGTAGCAGTGATATCAGGAATCCAGGGTCTGTCCTAATCTATCAAATCTATAATTGAAGAGCTGTAACTAAACGTTGCACATTAAAGATAATTAATAAAAAAATATAGTGTTATTAATTTGAATCACTTATTGGAAATGGGTTCCAACAGTATTTATATATATATATACACATTTCTTTTTTCTTCATCCGGTGTTTCTAGATTAACTGGTTGCAGTGGTTTGTATAAGTTTACATGTGTCCATTTTAATTGGGTCTAGCTCTACAAATGTTTGTCTTTTCTGACTGTCATATCATGCTCATGGAGAGACCTAGTGCTCACTGTTTTAATTAAAGGAACCCTGTGCTGTGTGAATTAATAGTTCCTAACCTTTGTACTTATCATCTGTTCTAGCTCTCGTCTCTGCTCAAAGGGATCTCATGATACGACAGCGGGTCACAAACACTCATTTCTGACTGACCTGATTCGCTGGCCTTTTAACCCGAATCCTGCCGAGCCTTCAGCTCGAGCCCATGGGGTTATTAGCTTTGGTTAACCATCTCTTTTGAGATGGCTCCATTGAATCAAAGGTACACGCCACTGGCTAATTATTTAAAAGCTGTGTTTGAATGACAGCTCTGTGATAATAAAGCAATGTTCTTGTCATTAGAGACTGGTTATCTTTGTCCCTTAATAATTAAATAGGATGTGGCTTTTAGATATTCTAACACCATCCCAGAGAAATATTACGGCGTACATGTAGATTGACCTAGACTTTTATGGCCTGAATATCTAAAGGATGGTTTAAAATGAGAATGTTGATAGCGGTGGAAACTGTGTTAAATGATATTTCAGTTCTAGTGTTTGCAACCATTCTGAAATTGCCAGAGGTTCTATCTTTAGATGGAGTTCAAAATGTTTTGGCGAAGACCAGTTTCATCTTGTGTCAAAAACGGCCTGACCAGGTACAGGCCCATATATAAGCAATAGATCATTGGTTGTATGGACAGTGGAGAATGAAGCAGTATAGGATGAAAGGAATGGATATACTTGTGTTTTTGCCTCCAGATCTGAAATTTGAACATATGGATGAACAGCGAAGTTTGAATCTTTCCTTCCTAACTTCATACATTTTACTCAGGACAGCAGGATTGTATGCTCAAAAAAAAAAAAAGATTTTTACTGCTGTTTGTCAACTTTTATTTAAAATGACCTGATACATAATTTGCTCAGTTAATTTTTTTTGTCACAGTTCTTTTAAAATTTACACAATTAAATTATACATAACATATGACTGAACATATAACAGCAATGTCATTTTTCATTATTTCTCCAACATCCATTTACTGTAACTCATAATACAGTAGTTGCAATGTGCACTCAACTTGCTATACTTGCTCAATTTCATTAAAATACTTTTTGTCACAATTTTTTATTCTCAAAAACATTTACATTTTACTTATGATAGTAAACATAGATAACATTTTACTCATGATAGCGGTACACTAAATGCTTGCATTTAAAGCAGGCTAACACACATTAAATATGTTCATTTCATTGTTTAACAAAATACTTTTCGTGATTAGTAACATTTATACAATAAATGTGTAAAATAAGTGTACTTTACATTTAAATTAAATTATATAAATATGTAAAGTAGCAGTTTACTCAAGCCATTTGTGTTAGGACTACATAAATAATTTGTTTTGTGTAAGGAATAGAGTTAGTACTTTACATTGTACTTGTCAAAGTTTTTTTTTTTTATGTGTTACAAAAGTACAGCATGTAACATTATTAAAAAAAAATTTAATTCTCTACTTAGATTTTGACAGACAGATGTCAGTGTGCATTCCTGTCAAAAGGTTAAAGTAAAAACGGCCTGAATAAATCCTGCATTGTTTATCATTGTTCATTTTGTCCTTCCAAGGTGACAGTCCCAGCAGTAGGCTTGGCTCATAACATGGCAGCAAATTAACATCCCCTAGGTTGCCATGCCATAGGCCCTGGTATGAGTGAGACTACACTTTAGCAGCTTGCCAGTGAGCACTTGGATACATATTCATTTCTAATTAAGAAAGGCTTGAGTCTTCACCACCTACTGAGTTTACAATAAAAGCCTTTCTTTAAGCAGCAAACGCATTTACTCATCCTCATGCCATTTCAAACCTTGTGTGACTTAATGTCCTCTGTGAAACAAATTATGAAAAATATTAAAAAGTTTCCAGGCACAATAAATGTATAAAGAAACAGTTCATCCAAAAATGAAAATGCACTAGCTAAAATACAAGTCATCTATCCTAAATTCAGCTTTTTCCAGTGAAAAAGACAAATACACACAGATCTGTTTACAATTAAATAGACTAAAACCAATCTAAATATGTGGTTGGTTTTTGATGTGACAGGGGATGGACTTTTTCCACTAGAACCGTTAATATGAATTATGGATTTGTAATTTGGCCAGAAGCAATGGTATAAAGACTAATCATAAAACATGCAGCTTTTAATTTCACAAGATGTTATTGATGAACTGGAGTTGTGTGGATCTTTAGCTGTTTTTATCAGCTATTCAAACTCAGATTCTGACGGCACCCATTCACTTCAGAGGATCCGCTCTCTTCTGGTGACAAAACAAATTAATCTACATTAGGAAGAGTAAATTTATACAAAAAATGCTTGGCCACGTCACATTGACGTCACCATCTCTTTAAAAAAGGAAAAATGATTGCAGATGGTCCTGTCTAATATTAGGATGTATTTCTTTCACACCTAATTTAAACCTTGTGGCTGGAAGGTGATATGAGTGACTGAAAGACAAAATAATACGAGAGACATTCGGAGTGGAAACTAAACCCAAAGCACATTTATTAAGAGTGTCTTAATTTCTAGAGTCACAGAGACGACTCGGCTGTCCTAAAGGAAATCAGTTTTGGAGGCTGGATCCATTAGACTGGCCAGCACTGCCTATTGTAGAAATTATCTATGAAATCAAGTCAGGTCACCCATGTCCTTGACAGAACAAAGGCAGAATAACCTTTGGTCTATACATTACCATCTCTCAGGGAACAGAAAGCTCTAATGGATTTTGATTATGATCATATAATGTCCTGCTGCACCTATATGTGGCATGAATGGGTCATATAATATATATAAGGTCATTTTTAACCATGCCAATTGCATTCTGTCTTGACACTTATTGCACTAACATTTAAAATATAGCACTATATCCAATCCAAACCAATAATAATGAAATTATTGAAATTAAATGAAATTAAATGAAGTTATAATTTACTTACAGTATTTAAGTATATTATGTGTTTCTGGTTATAGATTTAGAGCGATAACAGTTAATATTGAATTTTGAAGGCAAGATATTAAAAAGGATATGTTTACATGCATTTACCAGGGCGACTGGTTTTACCAGGGCGATTGATCCTCGGGATTCCCGCCATAATATACATATGCCTACACAAAAATACTCTAATTTATGAAAAAAGTACCATCCTATAGTCTGATGAAAGAGTTAGTCAACCATTAAGAAACACATGCAATTCCTGTAAATTAAATTCAGTTTATTATTCAAAGCAGACATGGGTTGCTGCTGTCCCATCTTACCAGCCAGTTAGGATAATGTTTCTAATGAACTAGGTCTCAAATGAGCGCTTAATTGAATCTGGTGCATAAAATCGCCCAAAGATTTAACGCTTCAGAGTCTTTTCGTTATTCTGCTTAATAAATTAGCAGAACATGGGGGCTGGATCTACAATGCCCTCCACTAATATTGGCACCCTTGGTATCTGAGCAAAGGTGACTGTGTCTGCATTGTTTTTCCTTTTGATCTTTCATTCAAATACAAAATTTTGGTGCTTCTCCTCTTTACCTCACTCAGAGTTCAGGTCAGTGGACAAGCAAAGCCATGGCAAAAGCTTCATTTTGTGCTCAGTGACTAATTCTTGTGTTTATTTTGATTAGTTCTTGTGTTTAGTTTGTGTTTGGATTAAAAAAAACTAAAATAAATTTTAGAATTTGTCACATAATGTATAGCTGTGTATAATATAAAATACTTAATCTTAATTTGTGAAGAATTTTTGAATTTTTAGTTTTTTATTCCAGATTTTCAATAATATCTCAAAGTCTCATGCGGCATAATACTGAAAAACCCAGTATCTCAGTTTAATCTTCGCTGTGCTACATGAGGGTTAGTATGATGTTTCTGTAAGGTTAATGAAAATATTTGTCCCGTACCACCGGCCTCTGTGTTTCATGTTGGCAAGATCTCTGTTTCTGTTTTAATTATTATAGATTCACTTGCTCTTTGTGTTGACGTGGACTTCGTAGGCTTCCATTCATCTTGGCCTGCCATTCATAGACTTCCTTTACCATTCAGCTGAGAGATGGGAAGTGGAGATGGAGGCGAACAGAAAATACACTCAGAGCAGCCGTTATTCAACCCGAATTCTCACAAACCCACTTTAATTCACTATTTCACTCTGTAATTTTTTTCACATGTGCTAAATTTATCACTTTCTCTGTCCCATTTCTCTTCTTCAGTTTTGTAAAGTCTGTCTGTGCAACCAGACAATTCAACTCTATGGATGTAGTCATCTATTTGTTTAAGAACTGGTACATAGACAGGATAGACAGTAACTGTTCAATTTGGCTCAAGTAGATAAATAGATTCAAATAGGTTAATAACCATCAGTGTCCCTGAGATGACCGACAGCTGACGCGTTTCCCCTCACATTGGTTACTCACTGCAGTCTTTAAACCGTTTCCACATATCATCCTCCTTTAGAAAGTTTAGTTAAATCTGCGTCGATAACTCACTAAACCAATATCATCTCCCTCTCATTCTGCGTGCATGCACCTGCCATGTGAGTTTTACTTTCTTCCAAATACATTCTGGTTATTTTAGCTTCAAAGTACTGTTTGTGAATCAATCTAAGGCTTTTTACAATAGCTACATTGATTATAATTTTATCAATGAATTTATTTATTTTGTAATTCTACAATTGTTCTTCTTCTCGTTCAATTTTTAAAAAGAGCGATTACAGATTAAATGAATGCTTTGTAATTCTTTCTAATTAAATAACTTTTTTGCACCGCAACAGTACAAGCCTGTCTGAAATGAAAAATAACATTTCAGGATGAAGTTTTGCTCAGATTGCCATGTAAATAAAACATTTGTCTTGCCACATAAAACATGTCTTGCCAAAAACAGCCAGCATATACTTTTGCACTCTCAGTGTCTAAACAACACATTGTTTGCCTGAATAGACTAAATAATTGTGTATGTGGCCACTGAGAAAGCCCGAACTGCACTATTTGCCCGCAGCATAGTCATAAATGATATAGAGTCCAGGAACAATTTTGATCCAGTCATGCTCCACAAATCTGACCCATTTTCCGGCGCTGTAAAACCCTGTGGAACTAAATGTAGATGAACAATCCTGGGTCACGAGAGAGAGAGAAAAATTCCACCTGATCACTGGCAGAAATGCAGGGATAGGTGGATTAAAGTAGGCTCAAACAATACAATTATATGTCAGGGATTGTTTACAGTTGGCAAAGCAAATTTCTGGAACGGCCGGGTCTGCACAAGAGTTATAATAATGTAGATTCTGCCAATGTTTTATATACATATATCAATAGCACATAGCAAACCATGTTTTATCTATTTATTTTATCAGTCCATTCCCTGAAAATCATAATCAAATGGCACCATACTTTACCAGTTGTGCCACAAGAACACATACAGTAGTATAATGAAATTAAAATAGCCCATTTTGGATATTTAAAAAAAATAGTGCCTGGTATCAAAAAATGGCTTGTTTTATATTTTATCATCATTAGATAGCACTATTTTCATTATCTTAAAAAGAACAGCTTGACTCTGCAGCCCAGTCCTGAATATAAGTGTGCACACTGGCAGCCTGAGGCATGTCCATTTAATAATGTTTAAATTCATTTATAAATTCACTTAAAAAGCACAAAAGACTATTAACACTACCAAGTTTTTTTTAGCTCTATACATTAATGGAATTTTTATTCTGCTGAAGCAAATAAAACACATTCTGAAGGAAACATGGGCTGTAATAAGTCAGCAGGGTCAACCACGGTTGATTAACTGATGCAAATAATCTCTTTATTTAGAAAATGCATTGTTTTACCTTAGCCTTTAAATAAAAAAAAGCATATTATAAAACATAATATCAATCCTATATTAACAATATGAACAACAACAAAGTCAAAATAATAATAATAATTATTATTATTATTCAAATTAACATTCAAATTTGTACAAAATAGTCACCTTGTAAAATAATGTACAAATTGGCGTGAGATCGGGCTGGATATTCTGGACATTTATATTGCATGAAGAGGTTTTGTCCATGTTACAAATCAAAAGCTATTGATACCAATGTCTTATTTCTAAGATTTTTGTTTTTACTGCATACTCATCCCACATGCCTCTACAACAGCCAGCCCAGGAGGGACCCTGTGCTGTCCCATTGTTGGAAATTCAGGAGATGTGCAAAAAGCAAGGTGCGGTCCAAAGCCTCTCAGCAGATTTTTCATTATCGTGATAAAGTGCACAAGGCTCTGATGGCCTGAGCCCTTGCCAGGCCTAATACACTATATAATAGACTGTGCAGCTTAAGATCCATTCGCTCCTGCCATACGGATATATATCCCAGGGAAAATTGCAGCACCCCCAACACAATATTAGATTGCATTCGTGGCAAGGAGGCATTCCCAAAGAGGACCAGGGTAATGTATATCTGGGGGCCCAATCAGCAATACTGTCCCCCAAAGAGAGCAAGCTGGTCAGGTAAGACTAGACCAGAGATACAATGATACAAGGGAGGGGAAATGAAGAGGAGTGATGGTGGCAAGGGAAATTACACCTGCTGATACGGATGTTTATTTGCACACTCCGTCTAAAAGAATTACGCCCAATTCGCCAAAGTAATTATGCAAATGAGCAGACAGTGCAGACACGCCCACTTCATGAAACATTTAAAGTTGCATGCAATTTGCACTGATCACAATCCATAACCTGATTTAGTGAAGTCTGCAAAGAATGATAATGACTTCTTATAGCTGCTAATGCATTTAGCATTTGGTGGTGTTATAATTACTTGTGGATTATTGTTGTTTTTATCAGCTGTTTGGACTTTCATTCTGACCGCACCCATTCACTGCAGAGGATTTATTAGTAAGAAAGTGATGTAATGCAAAATTTCTCCAAATCTGTTCTGATTAAGAAACAAATTTACTTACGTCTTGGAAATGTAATTATTAGCTAATTTTTATTTCATTTTTAGGTGAACTATCCCTTTAATTATACAACTTTAAACAGTGGCAACTTCACTTCATTCTGACAGCTTTATGCTTTATGCATTTTGTATTCTGAAACAGTGCAGCATGACTGATATAAGCAGTTTAGTAAATAGCCATTAGGAATGAACTAAGGAGAAGTCAATCGTCCTTTTGTAAATGGACTTGTGTTATCCTTAATTGTGCTGGAGGACCAAGAGCGTCTTGCTTGATATTCATTTATTCAGTTACTTGAAAAAATAATGAGCCATTACATTTTGAATGGAATAGATTTATTACTTATACTCATAGCTGAGACCGGAGGATTAGTGTAGGCTTTCAATTAACGCAATGTAATGTGAAGTATCAGTTTTGAAGATGTGAAAATCTCAATTGCTCTTACTCAGACAGACAAAAGATTAGACCGTGATAAATTTGTTTTTCTATGGTGGGTGAACTGACATGTTCTAAGCTTTCAGCAACTGAAAGAGTATTTTTTAGGTTTATTGAGTTTGCCAAAGGAAGGCTGGAGTCTGACTGAGCTCGTTTTTTTGGCTTTGCCCTCTGCCATCCCTCTTTTCCAAAGAGCTTGCTTTACTCAGTGCCTTTGAACTTCAAAACAATTCATACTGAGCCTTTTTGAAGCCGCCAAGGGAGATAGCCACATGGTCGGTGCTAATGGTTTAACAATAAATGTATTAGATCTGTATGTCAAAAGGGCAAAAATGGTGAAATTTAAACTGTGACCATTAAGAACAATAGCCATTTCTTCAACTATGGGTGTGTTAACCTTTGGGCTTGTGGACTGACTGGACTCACTTAAACTACTTAAAATACACTTTTCACACCCTCACTAGTTGATCTGATAAAATAATGTTTTACCTTAACTTAATTACATCATTGGAAATGACACAATAAAAAAGTAATCCCTAGTAAAAAAGTAATATATTTAATATACATTTATTTCATAAGTATAGTAAAATCTATTACAATATTTACTGACATATTGCTTGAGACTTAAAAATTATAATTATATAAAAATTATAGCTAAACCTTTTTGGTCTACTAATTGTGCACAATGCACATTTCTTAATATTAAGCCTATAATGTATTTCACCGTCAATATTGATAAGAATTGTATGATCTTTGAAAAATACTGGTCTTTAAATACAAGATATTTACCTGAAGTATGCTTGCAATTGTTTCACTTTAGCACAATCAAATATACCTCAGTATGTATTTAGTTGCACTACAGTATTACTTTCATACAAATTTCATACAAAAGTTTAAAGACTTTATGTATGCAGGTTTAGTATATAAAAGTACAGTTATTGGGTTATTAGTATACAGTTATTAGTACATAAATATGCCGATGTATATACTCAGCATAAAATAAATGTATTGCGAACACATTTTAGTATAATATTTTTCTCTAGGGATACTATTTAGATTTTTCTAATTTCTCATATTATTTTTCTTATATATTTCTTAGTATTCACATAAACTAAGATTTTTTTATGACAGTCAATTGTACTATATATATATATATATATATATATATATAAATCTATTTAAAATTATTAATATTAAAATTAAGAGCTTTTAAAAAATGTACATAATTTTTTTTTATATTTTAAGTAATAAAAGACACATTTTTGATTATTTGTAATTCATTATCATTTTTGCATTTAATTTACATTTAATCTAAAACTTTTTTATTTTTCCCCTGTCCCAGACCCAGTTTTTATAAATAAATAAAGATTAATAATAACAATAATAATAAATACATGAGGATACAAAAATCTATAGAAAAATGATAATTTCAAAAAGTTTTACTATGACCTTCATATAACAAAAAGAAAAATTCAAACTGAGCCATGAAATATTCATTCCAAAAACGACGACAAAAACAAAATATTGGGATGTTGACGTATACCACAAACATTCAGCATTTCAGGATGAAAAGGCACAATTTGTTTTGGCACCTGAACACCCCTCTAACCCAGTTACTCAGAAGGTGGAAATGAACTGTGTTGTTTGTGCTGGACCTCTGAACTGCTATGCCAGTCACACACACACACTGTCTAAATAGGCTATAATGACTGTGTCACCTGACAGACATAGAGCAGACTGTAGATGCAGGGGACTATTATAATATTTATGAAGAATTTGAGGAGCCGTCCTGCGGCAGCTCTGCGTCTCTCCTTCGCCCATGCCATCGCCGTGCGGAGGGCAATAGGTGGTGGACATGGCTGTGTCACACAGGAACTAATTAAATGTGAAAACATCAGACGGCAATCAATTTTCGAATTCGACACGAGAGGACAGGGAACAAGACGGTAGAAGCACTGTGAATGACAGAGACGGACAAGGACTAAGAGTCCACTAGACTGCTAACCTCTAGCCTAACCTGAAGGAGACTGCAGTGAAAGAGATTAAAGAAACTGATGCCACATCAGTGTAGATGTAAGAATGCCCCTCTGAGGCGAATTGATCTTAAAGGAAAGGTTCACTTACAAATAATTTACTCAAACGTCCTTCAAAGCCTGTGACTTCCCATCCTTTATAGAAAACAAATGGCGTTATTTGTGTTTATTGTTCAAGCTTCTCCTTTTGTTGAAATACAAGTCACATACTTGTATTAATTGCACCTGGTCCACTTTTATTTCCATTGCAGCTCAGACTAAATGCTAAACAACTTCTTTTTGTGTTCTATGGAAGTAAGAAAGCCATTCGGTGACCCAAGAATTTTCCTTTTTGGGTGAAATATCAATTCAAAGGAGATTCTATTGTAAGGCAGATACATAAGACTGGTCATCTCAGAAGGTTTTGTCCACTGAGCTGAGATCATCCAGGCGGTTTTGACGTATGAAATGCCAGCGTATGCCGGCAGTATAAGTCCCTAAAGCACAGGCAAAAAATAGACCTGCTGTCTCTGTCAGTGATGTGATTGAGACTGCACAGATCAATGAGTGTGACATCAGCCAAGTGCCCAGCGCACCAATGAGAGAAAAGAGGGCCTGTCATACGTGGGACATGAGAAATCAATGAATCTCTGAACAGCCTTGTCATTCGGTGACAAGTTCAACTGCATCACGTGTCATAGTACTTGATGTTCTGAACAGCATATGCAAGTGGAACAAGCTTTTTTGTGAGCATGGACATTAAAATGAAATACTTCAGAATATACTTCTAATAGACTACTATATAATATACCTACTATATAATATATTCATGTTTTTAGAGAAGACTTTTATGTTTACCAAAACTGCATTTATTGGATCAACAGTAATATTGTTGAATATTATTAAACTTTAAACAACGGGAACTTTTCTTTTCTATTTTTCTAACTTTTCTATATTAATATATTTTAAAATGTAACTGAAATTGTCACATGGTCCTAAATCATTCTTATAATAATC
This sequence comes from Enteromius unitaeniatus, assembly GCA_032359435.1. Taxonomy (NCBI): domain Eukaryota; kingdom Metazoa; phylum Chordata; class Actinopteri; order Cypriniformes; family Cyprinidae; genus Enteromius; species Enteromius unitaeniatus. Next base: position 11,954,540 of record JAUMHI010000053.1, on the reverse strand, counting down.
TTTCTAATATGCTGATTTGATGCTCAAGAAACATTTTATATTATTTTTTACTCCCTAGAAAATAATAGAATAAAAATCAAACATAAAAATATATTAATTTTCACTATTAACTATCTATTAACTATGGATTTTGCCACAATAAACACCTAATTTTCTGTTTATTAATAATTAGTAAGGTAGTTGTTAAGTTTAGGTATGGGATCAAGTTAAGGAACCTAAAATATGGCAATGCAGACTAAAGTATTAATATGTAATTTATAACTACAAATAAATATCCAATATTATGCTTCTAAAAAGCATATAATAGCAAGACCTAAACTAAAGTGTCACCTATTTTTTACTACTTTTACTGACCTGACACTTGAAGGTACTGTTTATCCTAAATTTAATTCTGTCAGAATTTACTCACCCTCATCTTGTTCTTCTGTGGAACACTAACAGAGAAATTTGATCATGTTGACCTTTTTCATAAATGTTGCATACAGTATGAATCGATTTGATGCATTAATAGCACTTCTTGCCATTTGGGAGTTGGCAGTGTTTGCCCTCATCTACCATAGAACAACACAAAGGTGAGTAAATGTTAAAGAACTATTCGTTTAACGTTTAATTTTCAACATAATGTGAAGCATACGAGCAGCCATCTAGCACTATGATTAAAATAAGGAATCCAAATTCATCTGCAACCCATAAAGCATAATTTTCCCCAAGAAACTCATTCATACCCACTCATTGTGTCTGTCTTCATCACTCATATGCCACGTCTGTCATTTAATATCATCATCGAGTCAAGTGGCACTCTGTATTCAGAACACGAGTGGCAAAAGCTCCACGGCGCCGTGAGCTGTCCGACCCCCCACGATCCCCCCTATCCGTCTAAAGACTCTCAGTTAATTCTGCTCTACCACATCGAACAACTCACTCCGGAGCTTCACCAGATGGGAGCCCAAGGGGGGGACAGTCCAAAAACACATCCCCTAATTCGCCCAACTTTGTTCCTTGGACATTTTATGATGTGTCATTAAAACAGATGAGAAGTCCACGGGGAACCTGATGGCAAACTGAATTAAAGAGCTTATGAAGAAGTGTACTGATAAGTAGATCACAGCATAACCCAACTGCATATCCTGTTTTTCATGTCCGACAGGCCCACTTACAGAACAGCCGCAGGTGCAAAATTTACCATTTTTACAGATATACACAAGACAGAGCTCATTTTGGCCATCGCATAGATGCAGAACATACTGAAAAAAATCGAATGCGGCACAGCATCCAAGGTCATGATATGCAATCTATGATAAATCTCACGTTTCTGTTTTATCAGAGACTATTTATTTTGTACTAGTAAGTATTCCCTATATTTCTAATGTCTCTTTCATTTATTAGACTGCAAGAAGTTTTGATTTAGTGGCTTTCACATGGTACTAGACATCAAACATCTATATTTTATGAGTAGCTCAGGATTGTTTTGCCTGGAGTCCCTTCAGATAAGATCAGTGAACATGGAACAAACTGTAATGGATGGAAATGTGTAAATCTTAACCAGGATTTATTGCTTATTTTAACCAGAAGCCAATTAACACAGTGTTTCTTTAATGCCTCCTATTGTATTAAATAGACACCAAAAAAGTAAATGACAGTGCTAGGACAGTAGCCTTTCAATTAAACTCAGTCAAATACCTACACGCTGAACATTATCACACACATCTGCTTTATTTATGTGACTGAAAAGTCTAATGAGAGGAATGCAGATAAAAAGTGGCACTGGTCTGGTGGAACTCTCATCTGTCCTGGTTGAGATTTTCAGTTTCTCTCTCTAAAAGGTTATAAAAAAAAGGATAAAGAAAGTATCTGATTATAAAAAAAGAAGAAAAGGCCAAAGAGAAAGTCCTATTTAAAGGAAATGGAAATGAAGGAGATGGGCAGACCAGAGCGAGACTGAGAAGAGAGAGAAAAGCCCTGAAGAGTTTAAAGGTAGATGTTAGGTAAGGGGGGGGGGGCATAAAACAAGAGCTGCATGACTGGAAAAAAATATTACAATTGTAGCAATGTTTATTTTTAAATAAACAAATGTTAGAAAGTAGTTGTTATCTGTTTGGAATTTATAAAAGCATAAAGCACAAAAACTATGCTTTTCAGCAGGAGGTCCACAGCCGTACTGCAGGAGGTCTGCAAATGTAGCATTTTAGGTAAGTGTTTTTTGTTGGAGAAATTAATTCTTTATGTGTGTGTGTCGGTGCATGCACAAACAGTTATGTTGCACATCCAATGAAAAGCAAAACATTAATTTACAATTTACAACTTAAAAACATATCCATGTAAGGATGGGTTTGACAAATATTACACTACTGTCTCGTGTGATCATGTGTCACCACAACATACAGATGCCATAAATCTGAACACATATGCCTAAAAGAACAAGCTACCCCTGGAAAACTGCCTGTCTGCCTCATCACATCACAAATGAGGTTGTTCAAAGGAAAGATGTGAAACGCAGCCTGAGGTGCAGACAGTTGAAAATAATCCTGCTCCAGGCAGAGAGGCCCACTGACTGTGGGTGAGTCAGGAAAGCTGTGGTTGGTAGGCAGGCCTCTCGCACCTCTAATAAGGACAGGTGAGAACTTGATAATCACCCTCCAATTAGGACGTTTCCATCCACAAGCCTGTGGGGGCCCAGGCCTGGCTGTGTTTAGCATTGTGACAGGCGAAAATGATAACTAATTGAGTCCCTTTCAGTCCTCGTGGATAGATTAAACCTTGAAGTTTATTTTACAGTCCTCTTGTCACTTCGGGTTAATTTTGTGTTTGCTCTTTTTTTTTTCTTCCGCAAATGAAAAGATAAATCTGAACCACTGAACTATACCATTTAAAACCACTCGCACTGTTTAAAAAGAAAGCAGTGTCCTTCTCCAGAAAGAAAAGCAAACCCTGGGAGTTCAGCGGAGCTGAAAATAGATAAAACCCAGAGGTTCATTCAGCCATGCAACAAGCACATGACCTCATCTCTCTAAAGTCTCACAAAAAAGGGGGAAAAAACATTCCTCAAAGGGGAAAGAAATAGAGATGGGAAGGGGGGGGGCTTTGTCTCAGACAGGACTCTGCCAAATGCTGGTCCCGGCCTGGACGCCTGTCTGGCAGATGGGACACACTGTTTGGGTGTCATGTGAAAGATGGCTTGCCAAATGCCGCTCCTCTCTTTTGCGCTCTGCCCTGCTGCTGACAGATTGAAAGCAAATAGGTGGGCGCAATAAACACTGCCACCTGAGAAACTGCGAGAGGGCTGCACTGCCCCAAGCCGGTCACGTCTGCTGGCTACGCCACAGAACCAAATTAAAAGACCAATTAAAGTAACATTACAGCGTAATGAGGCAACTTCCACAGGTTGGGAATGCAATATATGAAGGAATGAGACAGCATAATAAAGTTTGGTTGGAGCTTATTTCAGTGATGCAGTTTACATTCATATTATTTTTGATCAGTTGTTTATTGTTAAGCATTATTAATATCGAATTAGTATTGTAGAAGAGAAATTTTCATCCTGACAGTACCCTCTTGTGGTAGAGCTCTAGTATCTTGTTCTATACATATACGCATTTTATTTTCCTGCTGAACACAAAAGCATACCCGCAACCAGTTTTATTTCCCATTGTACTTTTTGTTCATGCAATGAAGGTGAATGGGAACCAAAACCTTCTTCAAAATATCTTCTTTTGTATTCCACAGAAAAAAAGTTTTGGAACAACATGATAAATGATGACAGAATTATCAGTTTTGGGTGAACTATCCCTTTAAGTGGGATGATTAAACAGGCTCTGTCCCAAATGGTGAACATGATGTGGGTCTGCAGTCTCTGGCCTTCGTTTGCACACATCTGTGAAGTCCATGAAACAGTAAGGTGTGTCATTTATCATTTTAGTTTTCAGATGGGTGCTCAAAAGTCCCTACTTTTGCCGAGCCTGCACTCGTGAGATGCAAAATTACCCAATAGTCCATATGGCAAAACGTAGTCTTGGAAGTGGGCTTAGGTGCAATTTGGGACAGAGCCACGGCATTCTAAGCCAGAGCTCCTCAAATAATTTCTTTCAAGCCAGACTGAAAATACAAATGAAAATTAGAAGAGGACCATGCATTTTCCAGAATAATTATATTATATAACTTAGCAATTTGTATTGTTTGCACTTTGTATTTGATTTTAAGGGCATTGTTGTTTACTTATACATATTTGGTGCAGCACTGAGTCGCACATTGATGTCCAATATAAAATGTGGGTCTTAAAGCAAACCCAGCTTAGAATCAATATCTTAACTGAAGGCCACAGTGTACATGTAACTCATCAGATGTCGATTTCCTCAATCGGAGAGCTGTAAAAAATCATTCACAGGCCGGATTTGCCCCACAGGCCATTAGATGACCAGCCTTGCTATTATTTATTCATAGACAGGGTCGCTGTCAGGACTCTCATTTTTTGGGCCGCCAAATGTTCTTTCACCAAAATGTTGAAAATGAAAAATCTAGCTACAGAAAACTGATTGGGCAGAGGTCCAGACAGCCAAAACATATTGTATGTCTGGCATAAAAAACAGTCAGACAGACAGAGTGTGTGCATGTCCAGAATGGATTAGACCAAGAAGCCAGTTTTAACACAACGAAAGTGAAGTACTGCCCTGAAGAAAAGATGCTCAGTGATGAGAGAGGGATAAAGCACAGACTACTTCTTTCTCTCTGTCTCATCCCCTGCTCTTACACATAGGTGAGATTGAGCCTTATAGAAAAGCTCATCCAAAAAAGCCAAGGAGATAAAAGTTTAAGCATCACATCAAAGTCACATTGTGCAGGTTCAATATCACGATTGCAGACCTTATCCACCAGCCAACAATGGAGTGCATTTTATGCTGATAATCTCTGAATTATCTGTTATTTTTATTATTTAAAATAATTCTATTAGGTCAAAGGTATTTTTTTGTTGATTTTTGTCATTTAAAAACGTTTTATTTAAGGTGGCTGCCAAGGAAACATATAGCAAATTTCTACATTTCTAACATTTTTAATGGTAATATTTTTCAAACATACAGTATATTATTTATTTTAGCTTGATTTTAATAAACAATTATCCGCTCACTCATTCGTTGTCACTATCGCTCTCGTCTGCTCCTCACTTGACTCACGCACAGACTCTGACCACTCTTTTGCTCTGCCTCTAATATCGTTGTTCACCGGTGATGACCCTGATTGTCTGTTCTAAATAAACAGCTTGCATATAAATCCGAACGCCTCCTCTACTCCACTCTCATGACAGAATGAATTGCGACTTTACAGAGAAAAGAGGGGATATAAATACACAGAATGATTAGACGACTGGGTGGAGAACTAGAGTGAATAACCATGAAAACAAATGAGTGTGCGGAGACATGAATGGGAAACCATGACAACATATTGGATGGGCGGAGACATGAGTTCATTGAAATGAGTCTAGGAATGAAAACAGACACAAAACACACAGAGTTCATGGAAAACTGAAGTGCCATCCAAAGACCCATCCAGCCTGATCGTTACAGTCACAGTTTTTCCCACATTGTTGTGATGATTTATTAGTGCCTCTTACTTCAGGTTACATAGTTTCATCAGTAAGTTGCAACAAGTGATTAGCTTTACGACTAAATCATAAAAAATATATTGATTTATACAATAAAGTAAAATTTTACTCTGTTGTAAGTCATTGAATTATTTTCTCAACTGATTTGTTACAAGATGTTTATTCATTCAGAAACATCACTAAGTGTTGCTCGAAGACAGTTGAATTTGAATTTGTTAATAATAATTTTCCTATCATTCAAAAATGGTGGTGTTGATCTATGGTAGTATGTTACAGAATATTGCAGACATGAAAAAGACAAAAGCTCTGTTTCAAAGTTATAAAATCTTCAAAGTTTACCACTAGACAAAGCACATCACTAGGATTAGACAAGCTCAAACTTAAATCCAGGAAGAAAGTGAAGCATCCTCAGACATCAAGCTATTAGCTAAAAAAAAAGAGAACAATCACAAAGGGACACTTAACTGCTGTTTTTCCATTTTAGAAGGAAAGACAAAACATCTCCAAATTATGACCAAATATCTTTACTACCTACAAAAGGACCCTTCTGTGCCTATAACCCCTATGTGGGCTGATTGTCAAAACATAATTATCTATGCAGCTGTTTTGTCACTCCTCCATTATTTTATTGAGGATTCTGATGAGGATTTCTGCTCCTCTGGTCTTGGTCATTGAGTTAATTAAAGAGAGACCTCACTGGATGGTCCTTCATAAGCCAGAGGCTGCTCATCAACCATGACGGACACACCAAGGACTTTAATCACAGAGCTGTTGGATCAACTCACCCTTGGAAAAAAAGACTTTAAAACAGCAGACTGGAACTTCTCTGTGGACATTCTCTATTGCCCACCAAAGCAAGATTAAGGAACTTAATAAACAACAAAACTTCATCTCCTGTTAACTTTCCCAAGTGATTTTGAGGCCTTTACGCCTCCATAATGTGTCTGTAATTCTGTTCGTTCCTTTGAGTCCATTTTTTGATCTTTAAAAATATCCTGAGAGTCACAAGACTTGAAAACTAAGGCAAATTCCTTTAGCAAGAAAAGAAATCTGGCAGATGTGTTTGCTTGCTGTGTTCTCATTTGGTCAGCCCCTGACATGGATGAAGACAAATGTGACTGAAGCAAAGCACACCTCAGGAAACATGAGTTTGGCTTTCCAGCTAAGAATCAATATGCCAAAAGATAAGTGTAATACATTGCCTCTCAAATATTGGACACCTTTACTTTGATCCCAAAGGCCGACACGAAATGATTGATACTTTATATTGCATCAGAGTGCTATAGATTTCACTCACACTCCCGCCGTTTTGATGTGATCCTCTCACCCAAAGAAAACGCAGCTTACGTTCTGTTTTCTGATAGACGTGATTGAGTGAAATGGCTTGATTATTTCTCTACTTCACCAAAGCATATACATAAGTTTATTTTCAAAAAGTTAAGAATGGAAGACTGTTAATGGAAGCTTGTTTCTGCTTCAGATTTTATAAAATGTCTTTATGACTACACAGTATAACTCATAATTGCAACTTTTATTTCTATTTCTAACAAATTTTTACTTAAGTCCTCTTAATTTGTCATATTTGCCCATTTTATATACCAGAATGAAACCTTTTTCTCACAACTGCCACTGATTTCATTTTATATATATATATACTCTCTCAAAATGCCTATTTATTTCTTGCAACTTTACATAATGTGTTTTGTTTAAAAACTACAGGATATGGTTCAAAAGTTTGTGGACAAATTTCTAATAAATGCTGTTCTTTTGAACTCCATCAAAGGATCCTGAAAAAATATAACTTTTAAAGCAACGAATTGTTTTCACCTTTAAAAATAATACTGAATGTTTCTTCAGCAGCAAGTCAGCACTGGAATAATTTTGAATAATATATTGAAAAAAGGAATGTGTGAAACTAAAATCTGGAGAAATGGCTGCTGAAAATTCTAAAAAGAAAGAACATTCTAAAACTTATTAATGTTTAGAATGCTTTACATTGTGATAATATTTCACAACATTACTGTTCTTACTGTATGATTGATCAAATAAATGCAGCCGTGATGAGCATAAGAGACTTCATCACAAACATTAAAGAATCTTATCCACCCCAAACTTTTGAATGGTATATATATAGCTATATATATACAGTTATTAAAGTTATTTTTCACAGTCAGCCATTATTAATTTTTTTCATCCACAAGCGAAAGTATCTAATAACAGGGGCCCTACAGAGACAAAATGAACAATATTTAGCGGGGTATGTGATCTCATGGGAGTGTACATGATTCTAATACTTTTCGAGAGTACAATTTATTTCTTTATTTTTAAAACATTTTATGGAGAACCAAAATAAAGTAAGTTCAATCCATTATAACATTATAATGTTTCCCACATTGTTTGTATAAAACACACCTGTCAAAAACTGAAATATAAAATCAAATACTAACACTAAAAACTGTAAAGATAGATGCCAGAAATAATGTATTCCTTTCTACCATCAGTAAGACTCTTTAGTTCACCTTTATTTGAATGTTCGTGCCACTCGTGACGTAAAACAGCATCTATAAGGCCTGTCACTTGTCATAATATTCCACATGGTGACTCGAGTTGCTCTGTCATGTAGCAGACATTTATATTATGATGTTATGACAAGAGAAAGTCGACATTCCTTGGCATGTCTCATGACTACAAGGTTCAAGTAAAGCGTTAACTTCATTTTCCAGCTCTGCTACAGGATCTAATTATCATCAGCATTGCTTTAGGCCATTGCTGCAGTTTCTGGGGGCTTTCATAAAACTCCATCTCATTTCAGTCGACCCTCAATAAGCCGGCGCGGTGGGTAGATTGCACCGAAGTAAGAGCTGTTGTCAATGAGTCTATAATTAACGTGGGTTGAGGCAATGCAGCTGAATTAGCAGAGCTTATGATAGCCTAGAGTGTGAAAGGAGCACAGCAGAGCACAAAAATCCATTTCACACATCGCTCATCCGCTCCTATAAGCAAAGGCATCACCTCTCCCCTCCGCGGCCTCATGATCGCTCGCATGATCCTTTCAGACCACATGATATGAAGACAAATGACACTGAATGCTCATGGATTCTTGCACGCGTTAGTATTACAGGTTCTTACAGAGGTTACAAATGTTCATAGAAGGGTGATGATCTTGTTGAAAGTGAGTTTGGTTAACATAGGTCGTTACCGCTGGCGTATGAGACACCCACGCAACCCCTGATACCATGCAGGAGCCTCCTTACTGTGTTATGAGCCATGTTATATTATATTATAATTAAATTTGCATGTGTAGAGTGATTCTATTCTGTACAAAACCACATTCGAATGGAACTCCATTCCAGAGAAGCCTGGGCTATGTGTTATTTTTTTGTCTTCTTATTATCTTATTATAGCAAAATAATGTTTTCACGTAATTTTGATTAGTTCCACAAAAAAGAAACTCAAAATTGGCCACTTGGTCAAGAGTCACTATATAGAGTCTGTAATGATTAAGTTGTAGTCAGCTTTTCCCCTTTTGACATTTGAAAGTGGCCTGTCAGTGACAGACATGGAGTCATTTCAGCTTGAGGGAGACCCTGATCAAAATAAAAACGAATTTACTCATCCATGATGCAGCAGTACATGCACTGCTTTTGGAAATGGCTTTGGTACCTCCAGACCAAAACAACATGGTCATGGTCTCTACAAAAAAAGACAAAATACAAAAAAAAAACAGTAATGCATGGTTTCTAAACTAAACCTCTCAACTTTTTGGGGGGCAAAGAAAAAATGTTTTTTTCAATTAGGATGCATTAAATTGGGGGTTGAATGATTATCAGCCTGGCCGATTAGCGTTGCAGATATTAAGCACTTTTATGGTTATGTGTATTGGTCATTTTCAAAGCCGATTTGCCAATAAAAAAAGCATTTAAAGAAAGCCCTTGTTATTCCTAATTTTAAAAGTATATCGGTTCACAATATTAGTTATCGGTCTACTTGATCTGTAATAATAGGTATAAAAAACACATATCGGTCAAAGTGAAACTAAAGCCTTAAATTATTACAAAAAAGAAAATGTATTTAAAATGATCAAAGAATCCTGAAAAATATTATCAAGTTTATCAGTTTCCACAAAAAAAATTGTTTTACTAAATTATATCAAATAAATACAACCTTGGTGAGTATAAGAGACTTATTTAAAAAAATATAAAAAAAATTTGCAAGAAGATAGCAAGCTAGATAGATAGATAGATAGATAGATAGATAGATAGATAGATAGATTGTTAAAGTATTCAAGAGAGTGTTCATTTACAAACACCTGATTC
>JAUMHI010000053.1:11900887-11924942 GCA_032359435.1 Enteromius unitaeniatus | reverse complement strand
AAAACATATATTTATATATATATATATATATATATATATATATATATATATATATATATTTTCTCATTTAGTTCTTATTCACTTATGAGAAAATGAACTGCAATATAAAAAGGGAAGCAAACAGATAACATGTACAATGAGGTACATGTACTTTAGGACCTATAGACATACATCCTTTATTTAAACTGCAATAATAAATATCATTTTTAAATTGTTCACTTTAGTTTTATGTTATATAGCATTATAGGGTTATAGATATAAAGTTGCTTGACTGGTTTGTCTGAATCTCACAATCAGCTTGTCTAAATGTCATTGCTAAATTACTAAATAATATAAAAGTAATAGATACTTAGGCCTACTGCCGTTTTAATGTTGCTTCCCTCCAAAATGATGTCACTTCCTGAAAGATGATGTAATTTTTTTTTTAATCATTTTGAAATTTGAAAACTGAAATTGAGTCTTCTTGAGATTGGGATTTTTTTGTAAATGTTTATTGTCCTGAGAATATGCACATGAATAATTTATTCCTTGGCCTTAATTTGGATGGGCTTATTATTAAATAAAAATGATTTACGCTATCAATTAACATCAATTAATGACATTATCAATTACGGAGTGCATTAGTGTATAACTCTTTAACGAAAAGCTGTAATCTTGCGCCCTCTCGCGTTTCCCAATACAAACTCGCGAGGTTCCGCGCGTGCTGATGACGTAGTTCATATGCGACGCTGTTTATGTGAGTTGAATTCATTGAAACTCGTACTATTGTGATGCTGTCCGTTTAGTCTATTATGACACGTTGATTATATACGCAAATAAAACAGATGGACATAATTTAAGCGACCATTCTGTATCCGAGTTTGAATCTGAGGTACGCTGGTGACAAAGATGCTATACTGCTAATGGGAACAAAGATATGTGCCTAAACACACTTTATTTTACAGGCTGCTTATAATGCGGATAAATGAAGATACATTACTGGAGGGGGAGAAGGTTTTATTAGTACCTTACAATGCAGATCATGTTCCCAGGTATTAATAAGCAGATCAAGCATATCACTTGGGTTTGGTTGTTTTGGTCTCAGTTCATGTGAACCTCGTCTAACCTCTATTTCTAGGTATCATCAGTGGATGTGCTCTCCTGAACTGCAGAAGCTGACTGCATCAGAGCCCCTGACACTGGAGCAGGAATATGACATGCAAAGGTGCTGGAGAGAAGATGATGACAGTGAGTTTACATGAATATCTGTCCTGTTGACTTTCAAGCACACGGTCAATATTCCTGATCTCTTTCTGTATTTATTCATCACGCGCCTTTTCTTTCTCAGAGTGCACTTTCATCATCTTGGATAAACAGAAATGGGCAGATCCGAGTATACCGGAGCAAGAGTGCATGGTGGGAGATGTTAATATTTTCCTCACCGACCCCAGCGATCCTTCCCTCGCCGAATTGGAGATCATGATTGCAGGTTATAGAGGTTTCAGAGCATTTTATTTCATTCAGATTGGCTTGAGCCTGTAAGTAACATCAAATCATTTTTAGTGCCCTGCTACAGAGGAAAGGGACTTGGGAAAGAAGTAACACGCATGATGATGTACTACGGTAGGACAACGCTGATGGTTAAAGAGCTGTTATTAGTAGTGACTACTCCTTGTATGTACTTTTTTTTGTGGGTTTACCTCCACAGGTGTCCATAAACTTGGGATTCAAAAGTTTGAAGTCAAGATTGGTTTGGATAACAAAATCAGTATTGCCATGTTCAAGAAGTTCCACTTCCGAGAGGTGAGAATGAATCAAAGGAATTGTTTTAATTCCCATATAGATATGTTAATACTTTTTCATAAATTATGAGACATGCTGCTAGACGTTTGGAATAAAAGTAGAGTTTTTTTTTATAACATTTCCCTATATTTAAAAAAAAAAGTATTCCTGTGATAGTAAAGCAGCCTTAACTCCGATCACATGATCTGTCAGGAATCCTAATCATCTCGTTAAGCTAACGGTGCTCAAGAAACATTTCATTATCATCATCAGTGTTGTTATCATTGTAAACCGTGAAATATTAAAAATGATTTCTGAAGGATTATGTGACACCGAAGACTGAAATAGCAGCTGCGGAAAATATAGTTTTGCCATCACAGGAAAAAATTACATTTTAAAATGCATTCAAATAGTAAACCGCTTTTACTGAATGTTGTTCAAAACAGTTAGACTTGATGAAGATAAGAGAATTCTTAAAAAAAAAAAACATCCAAATAAAATTGTATTTATTCCAACCTTTCAAGCACTAACAGGTATAGATATTTTAACTGCTTAACCTTAGGTTTGTACCTAATTTTGTAAAAATGTTGTGATTGTAATTAAATTAAACATCTTTAAACACTTTGGAGTAGGGAACACGTATACAATATTAGCTACAACATTTCCCTCAATAAAATTTTAATTTTCAGTGTATTAATAGTTAGATTTAGGTATTGGGTAGGATTAGGGATGTAGAATAAGGTCACATAGAATAGGGCATTAATATATGCTTAATTACTACTAGTGAATTAGCTAATATTCTAGTAAATATGCATGCTTATTAGCAATGAGGAAAGAGACTCTAAAATAAAGTGTTACCAAAAATAATTTTTTATTTAGCAATCTATGTTTACTCTTTTGCTGTGTCTCTGCAGCTCTCCATCAGTGAGGTCTTTCAAGAGGTCACTCTTGGGGTCACTGTGAATGAGGCTTTACAGAAGCATGTTTTTGGAAACGTGGATTTCATGCTGCAGAGGGAGTATGGGAAGGCACGGGACAGCAGGCAGGCACCGTTCACACCTTTATCTCTGTGATATTGGTTTGTAGATTTTATTAAAAGAAAAGTAAAGCTTCACAGTGCATCTCGATATGAAATATTAATCGCTCATCGTGTCACAAAAAGCCGAGATAACTCGAGTAGCGTTTATCACATTCTTATGTGACAAAATATTTCTGAATGTTTCTAATTCAGAATTAAATGTGATGATTCAACCATACGTTCAGTACTGTATTGTTAAGAAATATTATTTTATTGTATTGTGATTTTAACTTCTTAAGGCATGGAAATCAAGAAACTGTAAAATAAAAAAAATCTTATTTAGACCTTTTAATCTGCGTACTGCATGTTGCAATAATTTATGTAAAGAAAACATAGAAATTATATTTGTTGTTTTTGCTTGTAATATTGTAAATCTTTGTGACTATACACAAGATACTAATTAGTTTGTCTTTTATGTCAGTTATTTGTGTTGTAGTAAATTTATTGCATTTATCATCCTTGCAACAGTAACAATAAAAAAAGTCTTGAGAATAAGTTTGTTGTCCATTGATGCTAACAATAAAAAAATTATACTTGTCTTGTGATCACAATGAGTGTTTTTTTTTTTTGATGAATAGTAATGTCCTGGTAAGCTATAAGAAAATAAGCAATCTTTCCCATTTTAAGTAAAAACTTACCTAAAAAGATAGAGCAGTTATTGCTGAAACTTATAAACATGTTTCTTTAAGATTCAGTTTTGCTACCAAGTATAGCACAGGGACGTCAAACACAAGATAATCAAAATCGATCAAATCGTTTATTATAAGATGTTGTGAAACAGCATTACATAAGACTCCAAAGGTCACAAATGTTATTATTCATCAACTGCTTCTTGAAGTCCATTTTTCTTTCTCGATTTGGCAGTTTGAAGACATACAAGCAAGATTTCATTCACAGACTGGTCCATAGTTCTCACGTGGATTATTATTATTTTTTAAAAAGGGCAAAGGGGAAAAACAATTCCATAGGAATTTCTGCAGACTGTGACTTGGTCCCAATGCGTCCCCCGAGAGGCAGGATGGATCATATCAGACACAGTCTTATGTTCTGAGATCAGACATTTTCTGAATGACCTGCTGCACAACCTCCAGACCCTGAGCCCACCTCACCGCTTCCTCAAAGTGCTTGTTGAGTGGAACACACAACGCCTCGTTCCTCAGTTCTGTCAACTGACAAACCACTGTTACGCTTGCTACTCCCACAATTAACAGGAGCAGGAGTTTTAGGAGCAGAGAGAAGAAAGGGGTGCTGACGGACCGCTTGGGTTTGGGCACAGGCTCTGATGCTGCTTTTTTACCTATGGTGAAGGAAGTGTAGAAATTACACTCAAAACATCCACAGGAAACACAATTATATGGTACTATTATAGTCTGAAGAATAATCACAGTTTCAAATCATATTAAAATGATCTCTGCAGGTTCAGGTGACACTGAAGATTGGAGTATTGGCTAAATTCAGCTTTACTTTCACAGAAATAAATTACGTTTTGAAATATACTGAAATAGAAAACAGTTGTTTTAAATTGTAATAATATTTCACAATATTTCTGATATTTTCACGATATTTTTTAAGATATTTGGGAAGCATACAATATATAAAAAAATGTTTTTTTACAACATAAAGCAAATAGAGAGTATGGACTGTAATTAAATAATTAGTCTTAGTTCATATAAATCAAATTATACCTTGATTTTGAGCAGCTCTCTTTTTCTTCTCTTCTTTCTTCTTTTTCTGTTGTTCTTGGACAGCAAGAGCAGCCATCTGAGCTTGATACTCCTTTCTTTTCCTTTCCTTCTCTTCTGCTTTTTTCTTTTTTTGTGCTTCTCTTTCCCTGGCCTCCTTTTCCCTCTGCTTAGCTTCTTTTTTCTTTTCTTGTTCTGTAAGGGATTAAAATGCATTCTAAAAATCAATGAATAATTAATACATAAAATAAAAAAATTAAATAAAAACCTTTTTTAATGTACAACGTGAAATAAATATTTCAATACTATACTATGTCTAGGTCACTCATAAAAACGAAAACGAAACGAAAATCTGTTTCAAATCCTAAATTCTAAACTTAATATTAGGCTCAACTTAGGGTTAGGGTAATAGGGTTAAAATGGAAAAAGAATATTCATAGGAAAAATTGTTTTGGTCTTCCTACCTCTCTCTTTCAACAATCTGCGTTCTCGTTCGTTTTCTGCTTCTTCCTGCAGTACCTTCATGTGCTGCAGAACCTGGACGTAGACGAAACAAATTCATTTGTTCATTTGTGATTGTTTCAAAACTTTCACAATGTGGTAAATAAGGTTATTTATACGGTTAAAAACGGATTTCTGACACTTCTGCTTTAGATCACTCAACTCACCCTGGATGCACACTGCTTACACTGCTTCTCATCCAAACAATCGCCTGCAGCCTTGGCCAGTGTGGACTCCAAGGGGTTATCTTTCAGATCTAGCCATTTAAGGCTCTGCAACAAACAAATGGCATCTATTACTAACTGCTACCGGACTGGACTTGTTCAAGGGTCTCACCTCAGTCGTGGTAGTAAAGGTAGAAAAGAGTGCTAACCATTAGTCCACGACTGCCCCCAAAATTAAAATAGCAACTTCTGATATTAAAGAGAATGTTATGAGATCTTAAACTCACCTTGAGCTGTGAAAAGCCGATGGGAAGCATTTTCAGTTTGTTGTTGTATAAATCCAGGTGCTGGAGGTTAATAAGTTGCCCAATTTCTTCTGGTAAGCAGACCAGCTGGTTCTTGCTCAGGTCAATTTTTATAAGGTGAGTCAAGCTGCAGAATTCAGGCTGGTGAAGTAACAAAAACATACAATAAACAAACTACAAACAAACTAATGATGACTCTTTTTTCCTATTAAGAGTTGTTACTTACAGTCAGAGTTGTTAAATTATTACAGGACAGATCCAAAACGGTTGCCTTTGGAAATGCAGCCTGCAAAGAAATGATTGTTTTCAATTTTCTACGAGGATAGGCTGAATTAATGCAGTTTTTGTAAAGTAAACACAACCAAGTACACTCATAATAACTGTAAAGTGAATAACAGGCGCTTACCAGCTCCTTAACGGGCACTTCTGTAAGATTACTGAGACTCAAATCAAGCTCATTGCCATCGATTTTGTCTTTAATGTTTTCAGCTTTGGCTTTAGTCATGTTGGTGTGTTGCTCCTCAAAAGGACACTGGATAGAAAAACCTACGAGCCACAATCATATCCATCAACGCGTTAAAACGAAAACAAGTTCTGGCAGTTCACGTAGATAGTTTACACAAAGTAAAACAGTTTTAACAGCTGATATGTTGTCTAATTGTAATGAATGGAAGTTATTACCTCGTTACAGATGGTAAAAACAGCCCAGACCCACCGCAGAGGAGTAGTTGTGTGCAATGACTTCCCTGATTTCGCAGCGCAATGGATGAAAATCCACGTCATTGCTCGCAGCTGACAGCGTGTCTCGTGTCTGGATGAGCGCCCGCTGCGAGCGCCGCCCAGCGTCTGGAGGTCTGGCTCGTCGCCTCTCGTCGCCTTTTATGAATATTAATTATCACAAGCGTTTGTAAAGCTCGGTATATTTTCCTTAAGTAAAATTTTATCAAATAGTAAAAGTATATATGCAGCGATAACACCCTTGGTATTTTGTGATATCATGATAATGTAACCACATGCCGTGCAGTTTATATGAATGCATCATGATGTTAAACATGGTTCCCTGCTAGTTCTTTCAGAGAGAATGCATTAGATTTCTCGGTTTTTGTCACGACATTTTTCTGTGAGTTTGTGAAGCACGCTTTATTTCAATTAATATTAAGTAGTATTACAAAGCACATATGCTGAGGTATGGCCTTCAGACCTACAAGTGATTTCAGAAAAAATATAAATGAAGCTCAAAACTTGATTTATATTTAATATAAATAGAACTTTCAGTAAAAGAACCGTGATAAGATTTGTAAAGTAATTAATCAGATCGTTTTATCAGTTTAAATGGACTGGCGCGGACTGAAAACTAAAAAAAAAACCGATTGTCTCATCACATTCAATTATGAATAATAAAAAAAAGGTTCATTTGGTTGAGTTTAGCCCATAAAGGAGAAAATCTCTGAAGAAAAGCACCAGAAAATCTATTGAAATATGATTTTAAAAACTTTTCAAAATGCTTTTGACAGGAAGAAATGGACATAATATTGTTATGTAATGCAATATGTAATATTGGTTGCTAATCTAATAATTTGTCTTGAAATTAGTCAACTTTCCACTCTCGAAAGATAAAAACAAGAAAGAGGGAAATTGAGATAAGATAAACCACAAAGAAAACCCTGTTAATACGTTTGGCCATTCCTAACCAGTAAATCTGAGCGGTTTCGGCTTTTAAAGTATCGGGAACAAGACTCTGTCTGATAGTCTGAAGCTCTTTTAGGATCAGATGCAGTAGCTCCACGTCATTCATTATTTCTTTGCTGTATATTTCCTTCAACATCAGAGACTCAAGGGAAGATTCAACTCCATTAACGTCTCTTTTCCGGTTATCTGAAAGAAAAACAGGGTATGACTACGAAGTCAGAACCTTACCATTGTGATGTGTTAAGGATGTATACCTGTGTCAGGGTTGTGATCTTCAGGTCTCTGAACCCCCTTAGCATCTTGTTCAGAGTTCATATTTATTAAGTATATCACCAAAACTGTCTCCAGAAGACTCAGCAGCATGAAAGAAAAGATGACAACCACATACACAGCTGCACAGAACAGAAGAGGGAGATTATATGACAATCTAAACGCATCTCTGAAATATGAAAAGATGTCTCTATATTACTCTTACCTATCAGAGGACATCTGTGAGATTTGGATGGCAGAATGTCATTTAGGATGAGAAGTACAGAGATCCCCAGTAACACAGTGACTTTGAAGCACAGTTTGTCCCCTCTATCTGGTATGAAAAAAGAAGCCAGGTCCAAAATGAGGAAAAACAATATAGGTAGCTGAAAATTGATGAAATGCATCATGGGCAACCTTCTGACTGAAATCTAAAAAGGAAAGGGGAGAGAGAAAAATTGGGTCTATAATCTTTTGTTTATCTTTGTTAAAGTTTGTTTCTACCTCAGAATAGATCAGGTTAGTTTTTACTTGCTCACCAATGGACTTTTTCACTGGAAAAAGTGTTATTATGGATTGCTTATGTTATTAGAATTATTAAAAGTGTTATTAAAAGTGTTATTATGGAAGCAATGGCTTTATGATGAATTTGTTTATTACAAACATGCAGTTTTCACTTCACAAAACTGTAGTGTGGATTTCTTGCGGATAATTATAATATTTTTATCAGCTGTTTAAAATCTCATGGCGGCACCCATTCACTGCAGAGGATCCACTGGTGAGCAAGTAATGTAAGGCTAAATTTCTCCAAATCTGTTAGAGGAAAGAGACAAACTTATGTACATCTTAGATGGCATGAAAGTCAGAGTCAATTTTCAATCTTTCATTTTCATTTTGGAGTGAATTACCGTGTACTTTATCATGTCGAATGTTTGGCCCTCAAAGCTCTCATTCTGGACCGAGACGGATATGTTGAGGAACTCCCATTCTCCTTTTAATATGCTCTCTCGAGCAACCTGTGTCGCCTTTGATGAATTGGAGGCAGGAACCAGCTTTATTTCTTTATCTGTTTTACAGAAAGGAAAGCAGCTTTACTGCAAAAAAATGCTTTTCTAGCTTAGGTTTTTTTGTTTGTTTGTTTCCAGCCAAAATATCTAGAAATTCTAGTAAAGTAAAAATATATATTTTTTTGTTTTCAGAAAAAACAAGTCAAAATTAAGTGAGTTTTGGCTTAGAGCAAAAAACAAACAGATCTACCAATGGGGTAAGCAAAATAACCTTATTTCAAACAGCAGACAAAATATTTTTTCTTACCCCACTGGTAGATTACTTATTATTATTATTTTTCTTGTTTCAAGTACAAATCATACTTAATTTTCACTTATTTGTTTTTTCAAAAAAAAAACAACAAGACTATAATTTTCACTTCTAGATTTAAGAATTTTTCAAAATTTTTGCTGAAATCAAGACAAAAAATCTAGAACTAGTACTAGAAAAAGCATGAATGTGCACTTTTTTGTTGTTGATAAAAAGCAATAACATTAAGACACAATGATTAATAATCATAAATTCAGAGTCAAACAAGTGAAAGATATAAGTTTGAATGCACTTAAACTATAATTAAGCAAACAGCCTCTGTTTAATAAATTGCTTGAGAAAGGATGCACAATATGCTTGTACCAATATCAACCATTTATTGATTATCTGCCAACATGAAAATAATACTTATCAGCTCATGTTGATTTCAATATCACGCATCCTTATTTTTAGGAACATACACTTTTAAAATGTGCTCTCACCCGAGTAATTAATTGAAGACACTGTGAGGTGACAAGTTTGGATATCAAAAGGAAATTTGTGTACATTCATTATGCAGGTGCTGACAATTCTATAATCATCGTCCATCTTCACATTTCCATCATGAGTAACAAACAAATATGGGTTCAGTGGTCCATCTTCCCTTTCTGCACTAAAACAAGTTTTTTACATCGCATGTTAAATCAGATTTATGTCAAAGAAAATCAAACCAGATAAATCATTTAGATTTTCCCACATAAATATAATTATGGAAATAATTCATATTGATGTTATACTATATACTATTCTGTAACTATCAATTAAGCATAGTAAGAAAAAACAATCTAGATATATAATTTGTATAAACGTACGTCTCATGAACATGAAGGTCTGGTTTCCAAAGCATCTCTTTTGGCAAAATCACGCTTTTAATGCCACAAAAATCTTTAGGATTCCAAGAGATTCGTTCATTGTTCCAAACCTAAATGAGCAAAAATGAATTCAAAATTTAATAATTAAGTGTAATAATATACAAAAATATATATTCCCAATTATACAGAAATAACTACAACTCTTAAGAAGGTTTTACATACCATGGACATCCACAAAAGAGGTACAAAGATTTGAGATTTTTCAATCTGCAAAAAATAAAAAAATTACACACAGAATAATGGTCCACCTAAACATTTGTCAGGTGTTTGCAATCATACCATAGAAAGGATACCGTAGAGATAAATATCAAAATACACTACGGTGGGGTGTGTCCAGTCCAGTGCAGGACGGGATGTTGTGAATTTTTCATTGTCTCTGGTAAGATTTAAATATTCCAGCACATCTTGCTTACTGCACACTTTAGGGAGCACTAAATCTGCAAGCCAAGAAAATAATGTTAACACATGTTTCAGAAAACTAATTTAGCCATGCTATCAGGCTAGTTATCTTCAGAGCAACTGACGATTGTCTGTGCTTTAAAGAAGTAACAGAAGCTTTACTCACCTACTAAAAGAAGTAGACAGATAGCACAGACAGGAAAGACATTCATATCCAGCTCTCAGTGTGAGACCACCTCTGGTTAGCAGATGACTGGCAACTGGTCCCACTCACTACCTGTGATCATGTAACAGATGAAAATGGATGGGAAATTAGCTATAATATGGGAGAGCATCATTCCCCTGAGCACCATAAAAAAATTGTAGGATAATGAAGGCCATTGCTCCTCACAAATGTGATATTCTGCTGTTATTGATTTGTGTTTTCTTTGCACTGAACTGAACAGCAATGAAAACTGACATTTTAAAGTAGATTAAAATGCTATTTTCTTGTAAAACATAATCCAATATTTATTTATTTTTTCAGTTTACAACTGATTTTTACAGTGTTGAGAGAGAGTGAGAGAGAGATTTTCATTATTAATAAAATGAAAAATAAATTATATACCGGAATTCCCTATAATTTTAGTTTAGCAAATTTTCTTTTAATTTGATTTATTTACTGTATTTATTTTTAATTGATGTACATGTACTTTACAATGGTCACATTTTTAGTCACAAAAAGACAAATTTTGACCGATTTTATGTCATTAAATGGCCTTCTGTTTTATCACCTATACAGCTATGTTGATTATGAGTAAGATACTAAGTAGATTTGAGTATTTTGCAAAGCTGACCAGTAGATAATATCAGCTGATAAAATACACATGCTCTGAGATGTCATCCTATAATGTAATCACAATCCTTTTTACAGCAATTATCTTGTAACTACACTTGTACATTTAAAAAAAGAGAGAATAAAAATTGAGTTAAAAAGAGATGCCCCAAACAAATCTTATTTTTAAGAAAAAGTTTATTGTGTTTTTGACATTTTGTAATCTTCATTCTACAAAAGTGAATTAATGAAACCCATTCCTCATGTAGGTTTAATTTAGAGTCACTCCTCCTGGTGCAGAAAGAGGATAGAACAAAAGCAATACAGATAACAAAACTGGAGAAATCCCCTTGAATTTATCCATGCTTCGATGCATGTTACTCTACAGATGTTTCTCTCTGCATGTAAATGTGACATTCTGCTGTAAAACATTCAATGCATGACTAAGTTTATCTGCATTGCCTGCAGACAACAACATGCTGCTGTATTGCTTGTTTTGTGACTCAATACCTGTTGCTTACAGAGTGTGCAAGCTCAGTGCGGAAGGGTTAGACATATAGTGCAAATGTAAAGGTGGAGGATTTCTATTTTCTGACTGCAACTACCATGCGCTTACCACATGCACCGCATTATCTGCTGTCAAGGGAAAATCTACTAGTGCATGTGTAAATTATACAATCCCATTTGGAGAAATGTCACACCATTCATATACTACAGGAAACAACACAGTGAACAAACTATTACAACGATAACAAGAGCTAAGCTAACAATAAAAAAATAAAAAAATGAACATTTTCCACACAAAGCAAATGCTTTGTTGGTTCTCAAAGTACAATATACATTTTAAGAGAGTTATAAGAGATTTGATTGTACTGTGAATGCTTTTTTCATTCAGATAATCCAGACAAGTGCTAATTAATAATAATAATATAATAATAATAATAATTGAATTGAACATTGAATAACTTTCATTCACTCACCTTGATGTCAACTTTTTTCTTTTATGGAACACAATCAAAGTCAACAGGGTTCAATGTTGTTTTGGGAATTACATTTTTTGGGTGAACTATCCCTCTTAGGGACTGGAAAGAGAACTAACAGATCAGTAGAATATTTTCGTTAAGTAAAATAACCACTAACGTACCACTGGTAAAAACAAAGTGCAAGTTTAAACACTATAAATGCGGTTTGGCAGAACTGTCGAGAAACTGAAAGTTGATGATTGTTTTTCAAGTCAGTGGCACACTTTTTAAAGTCTGACCTTCATTTTCACTGTATAATGACTGCTGGAGCTAAGTAAACACTTTCAATTAAGAATCCCTATAGGAAAGTGCAACACTTTTCAAAAGGAATACATAACAAAATGACTTACCAAAGTACCTGTTGAGCGATCCATTTCGGTTCAACAACACACTTCTGAAGCTTTCAAGACTTGGGTACAAACTGACTAACTGTAGCATATGCTAAATTGTACCTCGGATGTAAAATTAACCTTTTTTTTTAAAACGACACACAAAAAGCTTGACAGTAGCTTTATGACATTTAACATACCATCAACAGTAGCAATCTGAGTTACGACCACAGATGTGGACGTCACGGGCACGTTTTTCCCAACATTTCCATTTCCTATACAAAATGTCAAAAATGCTTGGTAGTAAGCAGTTCAGTAGCGTCTCCGTGGCCAGATGTGTAACGCAATTTAGGCAGCTCAGTAGCTTTTTGTCTTTTTAACATGCAGGGCTGTACGTAGAGCTCAAAGTGAGCTGCAGCAAACTGACAAGGGCAGAAACGTGAGCAAATGTGTTATTGCTCTGAAGTTAATATTGTAAAGAACTGATTATTATGAAAATTCATCTCAGTCTTTTCTATTGTATTATTTGAAACATGTATCTTGGGTGTAGTGGGCAAATTTCCAATAGTACAAGATGAAATATTTGAATGTTCAATGACATTACTGAGGAGAATCCAAAGGGCTGTTGATTCCTATAAGAAGGATTTGATTATTAAAAGTATAGATGCACAGCCTTGACATGAAATTGGACATTAAATGCTGCTTATATCGGAGGCTGGAGTCTTCATCATGTCCTCGATTTCCAGCTTTTCATCAGGAGAGCTTGCTTGAGTCATCCCATCATTTGTATGCATGAGGGGGTGGAGCGTTGGTGTAAACGTGGTGTTTTACACAAGTGTCAACACCAAAAGAGCGCTAAAAACATGACATCTATCACAACGGAGAAGAGTAGCCACACAATCAATTCTCCCTGGTTTGCATTTAGGATTTGATCCAAGAGTAATTGGAGTGGGCACGAGTTTGGGTGGAGGTGGCATGAAGAAAGAGGCAGATATTCCTCTCAGGATTGGCGGAGGTCTGTGACTGGGCAGATTGAGGATTTTACACAGCTAGGGGTCCACGATGAGATTTGTTCTTGGGATTTGCCGCCTCATTGGTGACCCCTTGCTCCTCTAGGTTGATGTTGCTGGTGGACGCATGGTGAGTCAAAGGATCCCGTCCATGATGATAGACGTTGAGGTATAACAGACCTAACAGGACAGAAGAATCCATGTGAGAAGACACAAATGAAATAAAGAAGAGAAATGTGAAGGTGTGAATGTAGGGTAAACTAATGATGGGATTGTGGATTTTGAAAAACTTAAGAAACTAAAAAAAAAACACTTCACTAGACCTTTTCCCCAAATTGGAGCATCTCTTGGAGATCAATGTTTAAGTAACATTCAGGAACGTACAGAATGTTTTTGCTTCAAACTTTTGGGCTGAAATGGCCGTCATGCAAACCAAGACACATTTATCCATTGCACTCCAAGATTTTTGTGAAGTGAAATGTCCCGCATTGAATATTCACCATGCATACTAAGTAAATAATGAAAAGGCTCTTTTAACCTTCAGAGGTCAAAAGGCAAATCCATAAAGAACCCCACTTATGATAACTGTGAATGGCAAAAAAGCTGAAACGTCTTTGTGAATCCATGACCTCGGTGCATTGCCTTTTAAGTTGCTCCGTACCTATTCCTCAATTTGAACAGGACACGAGTCCTCATCTGTCCATTCCACAGACATCCAGGAAGAAAGAGAAAAAGAGAAATGGGAAATGATGGAAGGAAAAACAGAGACAGAAAAGAGAGAGAACACAGCACATTTACAGCACATCAGGAAAATCAACCAGCCATCCACAGAAAATGAAAGTCGGATTGAGAGGAGGAGGAGAAGCTTAGTGCTTAGAGATATGAGAGAAGATGATAGGGTTCTTTTAGAGAAAAAAAGCACACTTTAATGCTCAGGATTTTAAAATTTGAAGTGCCAATTCAATTAAGTTATTTTCTTTTGCTCTAAAAGCAAGACTTGAATGGGCACATTACTTGTGACCTCAAACAGTATATGGACACTTAAGCAGCACTTAAAAATGTTTGAATGCCATTGCATCACATAAAATAACAAACCACATGGCATACTTTTCAAGCAAAACATTTCACAAAAATTCAGGCTTTCTAAACTTACTTTCAAGAGGCCAAAAACATTTAGTGAAAAATAGTATAGTATGTATATTATGTTATATTATATCATGGAGTAGTTTAAATGTTTAACGTTTTAGGGGCATATTTACTATCAGCTTGCAGCACAAACCCTCATTTGGCATTAAAAAAAAACAACTGGCATGATTTACTAAAGACACTGGGAAATTAGACTCACCTTATTGAATAAGCATTTGTAATGAGTTTCCCTTTTGATCTGTAAATTTATGGGAGTAGAGTATTTATATGAATCATGCAACCCAATTTGCTAAGATTTTCTCTTGTATATTCAATCGTATTTGCTGCATTATTTAATGCCCCAAAAAAGCATGTAAAAGCAGGCGGTAATTAGCACCGCTTTTGGTAGATTGCACTGGTCATTATATAAATGAGATGTTGCTTTGTGTTCTTTAAGGTGTACTTTGTCAGGAAATCACCCACAGAATTTTATTTGATTGCGCTTTAATGCTAATTTGTCCTGTTTAGTAAATCTAGCCCCAAAGTTACTGAATTTGACCTTTCATTTACAAAACATAAGATTAATCACAATTATTTTATTCTATAAAAATAATTTAAGTATATATTTCACAGATAACATTTTATCCATGTTAATAATTTTATGTACAATAATAGCACAGGATTTTACACTTTAAGAGTAGCTTAGGTGCCAAAATACTTTTCGAGCCAATCGTATATTTTGGACTGTGTAGTTATCACGATGAATAAAAATATGACAATGATGATGGATCATATTTTACAGTCTATCATGTGAAAAGCTTCATTTGTGTCCTTCCAGAGAGAATGCTTTCTCTGGATGACAGTTATCAAGAGTTGGAGATTAACAGAATATGTGAGCTGAGAAATGAAGGGATGAACGTAGAAATGAAGGGAGACGCAAAGCTACTTTGAGTTGGCAGACACTGAACATGAACTTAGCTATTAGTATGACCCAGAGAGATACATGATATAACCTCACACATACACATAAACACACACAAAAGGTTAAAGGGCATGGCCAAAGAACCAATTATCACTACACAAAATTACAGCAGGGTCAAAGTAAGGACGTGCATGAGCAGACAAAGCCAATAGTGTTTTAGAGCCAGTTGCTGTTTTAAATGGGACACCTTGAAACCACCTCACCCAATCCCTTCCAATCAGAAAGTCCATGTTCGAGAGGTTGCCACTCACCAGCGAATCGGCCGTCAGGAGGCTGCTCATTGTCCAGGCCTGTCATACAGTGGGTGTCAGACTGCCCCTGATTGTTATTGTCAAACTCTGGACAAGGCACCTCGCTCCTCCTGCGCCCACCTGCAAGCGAGGTCAGAGGTCAAACAAGAGCAGCCGAGGCAGGGCAGAGCAGCCGAGTGGAGTACAGCAGTGAGGGGTCAGAGCGATGGGGCGCAGGATGCTACTCGGCAGCCATTTAGTGATGACTGCGGTTGATGGATGCACACATACTTATGTGAGAGCGAGCAGATGCGATTGGCACGTGCACGAGAACACAAAACACTCGGACAATCATTTCCCCGCATTAGTAAGCATACAACACATTAAATAAGAAACAGGTGAAAAATGTCTATGCAAAATGGCAGTTTTAATTAGTTGCCCTCAATTAGTTGGCTGAAGGAATATACAGCATTGATACAGACGCACGCTTGTTCTAATAAATAATAAAATAATAGGTACAAAGCTGGATACTAATAAAAATTCAGACGCCAAAAGTGCTTGTATGTGGGCTGATTAAATAAAACATAAAAATCATATTCGCCTCAAATGAGTCATGTGAAATTTATATTTGCAGTGAGCAACCTTTGGCCCACCTGCAAACACAAGTTATTCATCAAGCAGGTGTGTAGGCAGTTTTAGAAGCTCTTGTAGATAAAGTACCACCTACATTGCAGTGTTTTGCTCCTTGATCTAGTCTACAGTGTCGTGATAAGTACAGCCAATAGCTGAGGTTGCAATTACCATGTTCTTTGGTGGGAGATGCGCAATCTTCCTCAGCCACATCATTTCCCTAAGAAGGAAAACACAACTCTAAGTAAATATTAAATACTAAATACATTAATTGCTGGATTAGGATGCTTGGCTGTTGGAATGTTTTAACCTCTGAATCCTGTTCTTCAAGAATGGCGGCCACAAAGTTATGCCCTTTTGCCTCATTGGGAATTTCCTGCGGACACATGTAAATTTGTTCTCTGTAAGACACAATATATGATTTGAAGGAATAAACCTTTCAGTAAACTTAGCAATGTTTGTGCAATGGTGCACGTTTTGGTTACAGTGTTCTGATTACTTTTGACCAATGAAATTCCATGACTTCCTGATGACTGTTCTTTTTTTTAACCATTTAAGGGGAGACACTGCAAGTTTTTTCAAGCACCTTCTAAATGAAAGATGGGCTTTTTGGTTTTTTTAAAAAGTATTTTTTTCAAACTAGTGGAAAAAAACAACATCAAAAGACACTGTTAAGTGTTTCTTTTATACCACTTCATCAATTTAAATCAATAGATTTCAATTACCATACATATTTTAATATATATTTATATATACACAACATTTTATTCCCTCAAACAACTGTCAAAATGCATTGTTTTTTGTCTGTTCAGAGTATTTTCTGAATTATGGAGTGACAAAACAAGATACCCAAAATTCCCTCTGTAAAAACTTTTGACTCTAATATTGAAAAAAAAATTAAATAAGAATTTTGAAACTGACTTCATCCAGTGTTAAGATGTTTGTTCTATAACTGTATGCAAATTAAAGCATATTTCATTAAATAATGTCTCATTTGCATATTTAAATGTAATATGTTAGGAAACTTAAAATACTTAAAGAGTATTTTCTTAGCCAATAAAACATAAATGTATTTATATAGCAAATTTTGTACAAAATGTTTTCCAAAAAAAGGGTGAAAAAATAAATATATATCTATATCTATATATATCTATATATATATACATAACTCAAGAGAAAAATGAATGTACTAAAATGTATATTTATGTAAGTAAATATCATGCAAATATCATGCAATCATACTTTTAGTATACTAACTTACTGAATTGAACCAACTAATTTTTTGTACTCAATTTAAACTATTGCAAGTATACTTAAGGTGCATTTTAAAAACCTAGCTTTTAAAGATTGATATTATTACACCCATCCTCATTAATAGTGACATTAAAACACATTGTAGGCTTAATATTAAAAAATGTGCATTGAGTACAAGTAGTACTCCAAATAAAAAGTAATTTTTTAAATATATTTTTTTCTGTTAGTCTCAAGTGATATGCCAGTACATATGTTAATAGATTTGAACTACACTTAGTATGAAATTTTAACTTTTTTACTAGAGAATATGCATGAGTAATAGTTTAATGTTCAGCATAGCTGTTATGTCTTTATTGTGGATTTTTAAATGTTTTATTTACATAAAAATCAAAAATGAGATTATTAGGTGGTAAAAAACTATAATATCGGCATGAACTGAATATAAAAAAATAAATAAAAAATAACAAATTGTATAGCTTCTAGGCCTTCTAACTGTCTTACCTCACCCTCATGTTGGGAAGGCGCTCGGCTCTCTGCTGGGGTCTCGACAGCCTCCTCTCCCTCAGCACCAGCCATGTAGGATCCGGACATTGAAGAGAGTGTGTCAGTGCTAATCTGAGAGTGCTGGCTATGAGAGGACGCCATTGACATCACAGACTGGGCCAGGCTGCTGCTTACTGGATCTGAACAGGACAGGAAGTGAACAGGAAGACAAACAAATGTAAATGAGCCCTGGTGTGTGTTTCAGTGAGATTTAGCCGTAATGCTGTACCCTCTGGGGAGGTGATTGTGGAGGACAGAGGGGTCCCGTTGCAGGAGGACTGATCTATGGCCCCTGAGGATGACAGGGTAATGTTGTCGCTTTCAGGAGTCACTCCAGACTGCAGTAAAATACATAACACAACAATGATGGTCAGACTCATGTTTATCATCCATCATCATCACTACTACTATTGTATAATAAATACATGAAAGTAAATTTTACTTTAAAAATTGATTCATATAAATAAATATGGTTAATATATTTAGTTGAAATACTGTCATTCAAACGTTTGGGGTTAGTAAGGTTTTTTTTTGGGGGGGGGAAATTAATCCGTTCTGCAAGGATAAATTATTTATTATTATAATAATATTTAACAGTATTCCTGTTTTTTTTGTATTTTTGGTCAAATAAATGCAGTTTTAAAAAAAATCTTACAGACCCAAAAATGTTGAATGTAAAAATCACAACAAATGCAAATATATCAATAAAATATGTATATGGAAGAATGTATAATATACACCTCTTGCTGTTCTAAATGCAGTTTTCTCCTGCACGTTTGCACTTCAGACTCACTGCATGACTTCTCATCCTCCTCCTCGGGCAGCACTGAAGAATTCTGGGAGAGGGATCTAGAGAGTTCCCAGAATACATGATTAGCAACGACTCATTTATCTGCCTGCTTCCTAAGCCCATAATTTAACCTTAAAGAAAGCTGTAAAGTGACAGGAAAGTGGTTTAGTAACACCCAGCAAATGTTCTGTAGACATTAAAAAACAGTTTTTTGGGTTTTTTTTTTACAGTAATACCGAAATACTACACCATTCAATCCTTCAGTTAGGGTTCACTCACTTAGAGCCGCTCTTCTTGTGTTTCACATTCTGGCTGGAGTTGACAGAGTGTTCTAGTGGAGAGAGGGAGCGCGCGGGCGTGTGGTAGCTATCACTGCCATATGTGGGCACAGATCCAGAATCATGGCCCCTGGTGAGGCCCTGAAGTGGAGGAGCAGATGGTGACGGGTTCAGGGGCCCATTCAAGGCCTCCAACAGGGACACAGCTTCATAGCCTGGTGGGATGTGCTCTGATGCCTGTAGTAAACATACATGTGGCTGTGAGCAACAGTACTTTTCAGAAGCATAATAACATTTTCACTTTTTGAAGGAATAGATGATCCATACAGATGATTTGTAGGTTTTTGGATTAAACTGTGTACCTAACTTGTAGCAGAAAGTGTCCCACTACTTAAACCATTAACCTTAATGCAATGTTTATTATGCAACGCACTCAAAATTAACAGTATGAAAATTTGTTGTACACTTAATGAACTGAAGCAAATAAAGTTTAGCATTTTTTTTATCAAGTTAAAATATGAATATATAATATGATACACAGGACTTTTGAGGACAGCACTGCTTTATGATTTACCGAGTGCTCCTCTGAATCTGATGTCTGTGAGGTGATGACAGGGTTGAATCCAGTAGGTGTGAGTGGGCTCAGTTTTTTCCTCATCGCTCGAATTTGAAGGAGGGCACGAAACGCTATAGGAATTAAAACGAGAAATATGAAATGAGTCTATTTTATCTGAAACAATAGTATCAGTGTCAGTATATCCAATGTTTCAAATACCCGCCACAACATTTATGTATGTGACACTTACAGATGCAAATATAATCTAAGCAAAATTGAATTTTCATAAATATAATGATCTCAGTAATAGAGTCCTGTTGAATGAGTTTAGCACAGGGGTTGGTGCTTACGAAGTCGACAGATGGGACAACAGTTGGCCTGGTAACGCAGTGTGTCTGCGCAGGCATTGCACAGGCACAGGTGTCTGCAGGGCAGGATAAGTGTGTCCCGCACGTCCGACAAACACACCACACATTCAGCGCTGTTGTCGCTAATCTCATCTTCTGCCACCTGTGAACATGAGTCTGTCATTTGTCATATATTGATACTAATTAATGAATGCAAGGTTAGAAGTAACAGATTTTGTCCTTCTAAATCGATATGGAGAGAGTAGTGACAACTATATCATAGAATAAAGAATAAATTTATAAGAATAAAGTTTATTAAACATTTACTCATTTAAATCATTCTACTGTCCTTGAATCTGATTCAATCTGATGATGATTTACCTTTGATTCTTGACTGTTGTATTTGTTCTCTATACCGTAGATCTCCTGCAGAAGGTAACTAACACCATCCACCTAAGATAAAATCAGATTAATCAGATTATTATTAAAACATTTTATTTGAATTACAAAAACCATTGAATATTAAATTACCTTCTTTAAAAGCTATATAATTACATAAATAGTAAGAGAGCTCTTACCACTTGTTTCTGTTTCAGAGGTTTTACACAGTAACTTCCATCCATATGCTAGGAAAAAAAAGACAGTAACATTATACAAACGCTAACCATAACAGTAATTTTTTTTGTTAGGTAAACTAAACTGGTAATAATTATGTTAATAATATTGTTTAATATGACTGAATCTATCTGATTGCATTAGTTTACACCAACATAGATCATTTTAATGTTAGATCAGGTAGAAAGAGTACAACCTTACTTTGTTTTTACATTTAATCTAGTCGTTATTTGTATACTAATTAACAAATGTGGAACACTGTATGAATGGAAACATTTAGAAAGATATTATTTTACAATATGCAATATTGTTTAAAAATTGAGTGTCAGTATATAATTCAGCAATGACATATTAAACTGATCAAAAGTGACAGTAAATACTTTTACATTGTTACAAAGTATACTCATCAAAGAATCCAGAAAAAATGAATCATAGTTCCCACAAATAAATTAAGCAGCATAACTGATTTCAAAAATCGAACCAACCCCAAACTTTTGAACATTAAAATGAAAAACGTTTTGTTTTTTTTACACAAAAACCATACCTTCTCAAAGGTTGCAAGAAGAACATGGGAGTGTCCCAAGTGTTCTGCACAACAAAAACAAATATATTAATTTCCATATATATATATATATTTATATATATATATTACATAATATATGCAATTACACAAAACTCACCATCTCCCTCATCCACTACTGCTTGAACAACCATGGGGTAGATGTCTTTATCCATGTCAAACAAAAGCTGTGTAACAAATAACAATCACATTACCAGATTTACCCACAGTCCTCTAAGGACATGCATTATGAATTGCTCAATTTATTTCATTAAAAGATTAAACCAGTCTGACCTATTTTAACCTCTATCTACAAAAAGTCAAAACCACAAAAGGTCACAGCTAGCAGATGTGTTACCTCCTCATCTGCCCACTCTGATAAGTTGACATAATGAGAGGGCAGACAGAACTGTTGGCAGACGCCGCGTTTGAAATGCACCGTCTCTGACTGCAGAGAGCTGTCCTGCGGCAAGTATCTGTCAACAACAAACAATGAACAGAGCAATATAACCTAAGCTTTGATGTCATTTCCCAACTTGCTGTTCTAAGGCTGAGTTTAAAGTGTGTTATTAAGAAATAAAGAAAAAGGAATGCTCAAAGTGTGTCTAATGCTCAACTTACATTGGCACACCATTGTGAAACTCTTCAATGGCTTGGTAGTATATAGTGATGGCAACTTGTGTGTCGGCATCAAAGGTAAACTCAATATTATAGCAGCTGTGGCTTTTCCCAGCTTCCTGTCCAGGAAGCTTCATGTCTTCACTACATCTGCAGAAAAAAAATTATTAATATAATTTATTACAACAACTAAACAACTAAATGTAAAGCCATGTAGCTATTTAAAAAAGAGAAAACCTCTTTAACATGTCCCACCCAAAATAAATATGTCAAAACAGGAACTCACATGATTTCATTAAGAGCTCTGTCAGGTATAGTTAAAATATTAGCCATGAAAATCTCACCGGACAAGTCTCAGAGTGTCTTTACGGATGTTGATGAGACTGCGGAGGGTCTTAACCGGCTCATGTGGAGGGGGAGCATTGTAGGGGAACTACAAATAATAAGAATCAAGAGTGAGGGTAAAGTTATTGATTATAATATCTGAGAAGCACTTTGTTCTGTTTTATCAGTTCACATATCTGATAACCACATACGATCCCTTACAAAACTGAAAAGTAATCTGGAAACAAAGCCACATTAAAAGGAAGCGGATGTACACACATCTCCTAACAAGCTGTTGTGCTGATTCATGCGTGTGTGTGTGTGTGTGTGTTTGCCCTGGAAAAATGCAATGCACAGGCAATACCCACGTGCCAGAGAGGCATCAAGAGTGTGTTCGCGTGTGGGTCAACACTGGGTGAGCGTTTCGTGTCCCCTTCCCCCTCCCTGAAGTTCAGACTGAATGTGGCTCTCTGTATTACTTGCGGTAAGCCATCGCTTAAATCCACAGCATCACTAGGCTGTGAATGCCTCAAATGAATCATATTTAGATGTCAAGCTTTATATGTATATCGTAAATATGCATGAAACTGCATTAATTCTTATCTAATTTCTTATGAAGAAATTTATTTTAAAAAGCTAATATTACAAATACTTAAAAATATTATAAATTGCATATAATAATATAAAATGCAATCATTAATATATATGTATTTAAATGAAATAAAGGCATATTGTTTATCATTTCTGCAAATGGGATCACACCAGCTAAAAACAATGAACAGGGCAAAAAACTGCTTTCATGACCTTTGATAAACACTGCATCTATGTTACCAGGAAATTGAATGCAATCTTACCACTACTGGTCTGTTGCCTAGGAAGTTGAGGTCAGTGTTTTCACCAAAGAGGTAGCCTTCAGGATGAGTTGAATCAAACTTCTCTCCTCCCATAATGAAATGGCTAGCAAAATAACTCCCTGCATGGCAATAAACAGATCGAACGTAACAGATATTGAACAATATTGAACAACGAACTGGTTTTAAGAAAAAATATTATTTCAGCTGGCTGAACACCAAATCATTTTATAAACAGATCAGGCAGAAATAGGCTGCTTCTTTTATGCAAAAGATACATTTTTTTAATTTTTAGCAACAGGCTGACGATTAAATGGTGTATGAAACCATCATTCTTCCAAAAGTGATGTTTGGCCACAAGACAAGTGTTTCTAAATGTAAATGAAGACAGATAAAGCAGGCTGGATAACTAATAGATTAAAGAAAGACAAGCTCAAGGGCAGACAGAGGATAGCAACCGCCATGGGAAGATACAAGGGTAGATAGATGAACAAGCTTGAAACTGGAGCAGGAGGTAGCAAGAATCAGGCACAAGTCCCAAGCTGCACATATAGGCTTAAATATCTAGTGACTTGTGGTTACACACACTGACATTCATCTTCTTATCTGCATGTCTTCTCAAATTTCCAAAGATTTGTAAAAAATCATTCTAAAACTGATGAGTGCTGGATTTTCTAAACATACAGGAAAATACTGTTATCTAAAAATTAACACCATACATTTATATATCTATTAAGCTACAAAAATTCATGTAAACCACATAGGCACAATAAATTCCATTTACATACAGTGAAAACTCTTATTTTAGATCAGTTTAATGGTGATTACATAATCTTCAAAGATATTTGCTGTGGTT
Organism: Enteromius unitaeniatus; assembly: GCA_032359435.1. Taxonomy (NCBI): domain Eukaryota; kingdom Metazoa; phylum Chordata; class Actinopteri; order Cypriniformes; family Cyprinidae; genus Enteromius; species Enteromius unitaeniatus. The sequence continues at coordinate 11,901,153 of JAUMHI010000053.1, read as the reverse complement.
ATGCTGCATTTCAGTAGACTGTAGACACAGCACCACTGAAATGATGAGCCCCATTAAAAGACAAGCATCTATGGGCCTACTCTGCCTTTCAGAGACAGACTTGCTGACCATGAAACAGTGGGTGGTGGCTCAGGCCCTCTGGAGTTCAAATGAACAGAAGGACCCTCTCAGTTTTAATTAAAAAATGTATTTAACTAAATGACCCAGGCCAATTTTACTGTAAATGCCAATTAAATTGTGTATATATATATATATTAAAAAATTAT
>JAUMHI010000053.1:11887008-11899783 GCA_032359435.1 Enteromius unitaeniatus | reverse complement strand
ATAAATAAAAAATATATATATATATATATAGCAACAGCCGGGCCTCTAAGCCGCACAGAGAATATATATTCATGCACACACATATATATATATATATATATATATATGCATGAATAAAAAATGCTCTTCACAGAAACGTATAGCTAGTGTTGGAAACGTTACTTTGGAAATGTAATAGGTTGAAGATTAAAAGTTGGCCTATGTGAAATGTAATTGCCTATGTAGTGTAACTTAAACATATTTTTAAAAAGTAGTAGCTATGATGATGTTTTTAAAATGAGAACTAGAACTTAACAAAAAAAAGCATATAGCCTAGTTATCGAATAAGCATATGTCCTATTCTGTGTACTAAACTCAGGGGATCAGATATAAGTTAACACTTTAACACTTTCACAGGTAACTGCTTTTAGTTACACGTTTTCTCAGTAGCCTAGCGTTAACTGATTACAGTCAGCTTTGTATTTAAATTAGGCTACGTAATTTAGTTAGGCCTACACGTAACTAGTTACTGCCTATGTAAACGAAACATTTATCATTATATCACTAACACTGAGTAATTTTCTTTTTTTTACGGAAAGACGGTCGTGACGGAAGCATACGCAGGTGTTACCTGTTACTTTTCTTTGCGCTGTTGAGGATAAACCAATCACAGTCGTTTCCGCGTAGAACATGATGACTATTAAAAATCGTTTTTTAAAAATCGGCTTTTAATTAATACGTCATATTATTAATGATTTAAATGAATACATTCATGAGGTTATATGTTTAGTATAGAAAGGTCTCCAGTAAAACAAACACATTTCCGAGATGTGAACGTAGCTCAGTGGAGTATTACGCTCTCTGAGCCGCCAGGCGCCCTCTTCCGGAAGCGTATGTTATGTCTCGACAGAAATAATTTGGGACAGTGAGATTTGCTGCTCAATGATCAGTGCTGTATTACTGTCCTCAGAAGCGCTATTGGCCACCCCTGACGTCAGGCTTAAATCCAGACTTGAGGTTTTGCGCAGTACAAACACATCCTGCCTCCGCAAACGTGACCTTCCCCGAATTTCTGGAAGTGATTCACTGCAGTGCAGTCAACCTCAACCGGGGTTCATTCATTGGTCCTCATGTCAGTTCTGTTTCAACTCAAACTGAAATTTATTATCATTTTTTATATTAGTAGCAATTAAACAAAATACATTTCACTGGCAGCAGTTAGTTCAGTGTTGCTTTAGGAGAGTAACTGTAAGATTTTCATTATCCATCATTTATTTAACTGATTAATTTTATCATTAGATGTATTTAGCTCACACCAGCTATCACTTATTTAAAACTCATGTTCTGTGCTCTTAATCGTATTATTGTGGCAACATTGCCGATTAGACAAAATCTTAACATTCTATTCAATTCTATAATTGAATAAAGGCTAATTCTATTTTATAAGCACTCAGAATATACTGTGAAAAATTAAAATGTAGCTATGTCTAAAATATTAAGTTTCTACTACTATGTTAAAATAGAGTATTTATTATTTAATTACTTATTTATTCTTTATTTTAATATTTATTTAGCTTTAACAGGTTAAGATTACGTTTATGTAATTTTCTTTTTAATAGTCTACAGTTTTCTCCCAAACTTGTCCATGAACCTCTCTACTTTTAAAGGAAACAACAGTTTGTTAAACTGGGCTGCTGGATTAAATTTGGGAGATTTTAATTAAACGAGATAAACGCATATTGTGTATATAAATGATAATGATCATGATCAGGTAATAAATGATCTTGTCCGCTACAATTTGTTCAAACTCGTGCTAAATGTGCAGGTCTTTGTTCCCAGACGATATTGTGAGATCAGGTAACTTGTAGTGTGACTTTAATACCAGAAGCGGCGGTATTTGCGCTCCTTGCAAAGAAAATAAAAGCCAAGCTTCAGCAACCGCGGACATCCGGTTACCGCCATTTTAGAGAGTGATCTGCTCTCGGCGTGTTGCTTTGGACGCTCCCGAATGGTTTGCTATTTTTCCTGATCATCTCGCTAGCAGCTCTTTTATTTTTCGCAAAACGTACTGCAGTAGGGTTAGTAATTCAAGATGAGTTACGGCAGACCTCCGCCCGACGTCGAGGGCATGACATCTTTAAAAGTCGACAACCTGACGTACCGCACGTCTCCTGAAACGCTGAGGCGGGTTTTCGAAAAGTACGGCCGCGTCGGGGACGTCTACATCCCGAGAGACCGGTACACAAAAGAGAGCCGCGGGTTCGCCTTTGTCCGTTTTCATGATAAGCGGGACGCGGAGGACGCGATGGACGCCATGGACGGAGCGCTGCTGGACGGGCGGGAACTGCGCGTGCAGATGGCGCGATACGGCCGCCCGCCTGATTCACATTACGGCCGCCGTGGAGCCCCGCCGAGGAGGTATGGGGGACATGGACGAAGAAGCCGCAGGTGAGGCCCAGCTTTAGGCATTTTGTCCTAATATTTTCGTTTTAAACTCCTGCAAGTTACCGTGCAGCGCAAAGATCGCATCTGCGGCCTTTGAATTTGAGGCCTGAGGCCTCGCGGTTGTAAAACGCCATGTGTTATACCGTTACGCGATTCCCTGTTTTGCTTATAAATGCGATCACAATTAGCAGGTAAATTAATTTGAGATCGTTTTAAATCGTTTCTGTATTTGAACTGGAGTATAATTTCCATTGTTGTTTTTTTCTCATTTTGGCGCTGTACCAAACAATTGCTCAACATTGATTCGCGATCCGTTTGAGTCGGTTCTTTAGAATCGGTTCTTTTGAGTCGGTTGTAACGTTAGCCGTTTGGAAGTCGAACCTATTCCGAGCGGTTTCGTTACAGCAAGTTTAAAATACTACGATTTTAACTGCTTTTAAAATGGGTTTGAGCTCCTTGAATCTAAGGAGGAAAATATACTTTGTTGTGTGGTTATTAGCGCTTTACTTGTATTGCTGGTTTTAACAAGATATTAAACCGTTTTGTAAGTGATGTAAACCGCGAAAAATAATTCTTATAATGATTTGTTCAATGTTTTTAGCCGTAGTCCTCGGCGCAGGAGGCACAGCAGGTCTAGGTCCAGGAGCAGGAGCCGGTCCCGTTCCCGTAGCAGATCCCGCTACAGCCGATCCAGATCCAGGTCCTACTCCCGTTCCCGGTCTAGGTCCCGGTCCCGCTCCAAAACCCGCACACCACGCAGAAGCAAGTCCAAATCGGCTTCCAGGTCCCGTTCGAGGTCTAAGTCCAAGTCTCGCTCCAGGAGCCGTACTCCCAGATCCAACAAAGGATCCAAATCACGATCCAGATCGAGAAGCAGACCCAAATCTCCAGAGGATACTGGAGCCACTGCTGAATCCTGAAATGTAGGTGAGCCTAATGCTTTGTATTTAAATGTTGTTTTCTTGCAACCGGAGGAGTTTGTATTGTCATCCAAGATTGTAAGGACAAGTGCATCTCCTAGTTTTATTATTATTTTTTTTTTAATAGCTTAATAGTAGTCCTGAACTTTTTTTGTTTTAAGCAGACCAGCTAATGACCCCAATGTAACTCATGCTTGAAGTGGGGTAAAGTGAAGGCATGCATAGCTCACTGATCACTTTTAATGGCTGCTTAAAATTTCTATTGTTTTGCCCCTCTACTTTTCTCTTTCTCCAAGTCTTTCAAGACCTCTGCAGATGTAGTAGATCGGTAAATGCATCATCTTAAAGGAGGTTTCAGGTTTTACCCAAATTTAGTTTGATGGAGCTGTTATTTACCGCATTTGTCTGGTATCTCCGTTTCTGCATGACATTTTAAGGGTTTATTTTTAATTCGCATCCTAAACCTCACAATGGATATTTGATTTGGAGCAGTCATGGGTATAAAACCGTAAGTATATTTGTTTTGAAACGTGTACCAGCCAAAATCCATTGATTTCATCTAAATGTGGAATTCTTTCCTCCAAGCTGCTGATTCCTGTTTGCAAAAGAGGAGTTTGGGGCAGTTTGAGAGCAGTTAGTGTGTGATCCGACCATTGGCTGCCTGCTGCTGATTGGCGGTTGCTATGGAGCAGGTCGGTCTCATTGAGTGTTGAGGTGGTGTTGAGGTACGTCTGCAGGACAATGGACTGAGACCTTTTCATCATCCTTGTCACAAACTCATGTCTATCGTGGCATAGGCAAAACGGGATGGATATGGGGTGTGTTCTCAGAGCTAGTTTAAGATGTCAGGCTGCTGGGTGTCTAATTTTTATCAGGAGTGCAATTTGTTTTAGTAATTAGTTGGCTTGTTCTAACTGCCTATAAATGATACCTCAGCTTGCCAACACTTAAAATGGCTATGAGAAATTAATTTCACCCTCAGGTTTGTTGGCTCTCTATCCATGAGGTTTCTTGCAGAACAAACATCAGGTACATGCGGTTTCTTGCAGAACAAAAATGTAACAATTTGGCTAGTTTCTCGTTATGTGTGGAAAGAGTGCCTGTTTGTTCTGTATAACTGAGGACCAGCTATCGAGCGTTGCGTAACATGCAATGCCTCGCTTTATGACGGTTACTGTAGAACCTCCTCCGTTTTGGTCTTTGTAACTAACTTAACCCTTCTTTTCTTCTAGATGATGTCAGCTGGTTGAATCTTCGAAGATTGCATCGAACAGATGTCCGTCTGAGGATACCCATATTATCCATAAATCAGACCGAAAGGTTATTGTAATTTGGTCTAAATCTTTTTAATGGTTTTTTTTTTTTCTTATACCCCCTCTCTCTTTGTGTTGCCCACAATTGTTTTTGTATCATACATTTGAATTTCATGTGATTTATTAAATGATCTTTATGCCTAAAATTGGGCTACTAGGTGAAATCACTTCTCATTTTTGGTAGTTTTTTTTTTTTTTTTCTCCCAGACTAAAGTAAGTTCATTTTTAATCCAGTTATTTTTTTGTTCTTAATAAACTTTATTAATGGACAATTTTGGATGTTGTGAATATTTCTTTGACCTTTTTAAAGGACTGGGTAGAGACTGTAATTTGGCCACTAAAAAAAAACTATGTAAAACCGTGACATCATAAAGATTGCTAACAGAGCAGGTGTTGCGGTTTAAATGGAAAATGTCACAACAACATGATTCTAATATTCTCTCTTGTGTATTTTCTATGCACTAGGCGCAGTTGCGTAGCAGTTGAGTTTTGCTGGTTAGCTGTTAAGGTGGCGTGTTGCGGTGCAGAGTGCTTGGCTGTTTCCAGTATTCTCCTGATTGCTCCTGTGTAACGCCTTGATTTGATTTTCTTTAAATTTTGGCTGCAGCATTTTCTTTTTGCAGAAAGATCCTGTGCTAGTCCTTTTGTGAAAACCTATAAGGCGGATATCTGAGCTTATTTCACATCTCCGGAAGTTCTATAATTTGTGACATGCTCACTTGGTCGTAATTGCCATGTGAATGATAATAAAGGTTTTCTTTCTCTGAGCATGGCTGATTTGATGTATGCCTAATTTTTACTAGTTTGTCAGTGTCTCTCATGTTTGGTGTAAAGAAGTGAATTAAACCTTCCTTAACTGGAAATAAATTGTGCATTGATACACACAGCACTGGTACATGTGATCTCATTCATAGATTCACACTCAATGGCTTTTGCTAAAGTTTTATTTCAAATTAGGTTCCTCAGAGACCACTGAGAATTTTGACTTGGGGTATATGTACAATCAGACAACTTGTGGACTTGAAATGTTAGTGTTTCAGTCCCAAGTCAAAGTAGTAATTTGCTAATAAAGTCAGTATGAAATAACATTTTCCTAAATGTGCATCAATTTCGTAAGCAATTAATACACGCCATTTTATTTTCAAAATGTCAGCTGAGACTATTCTGGTGTAGCCTGCAGCACTTCTCCAATCATTTAGTCCACTAAACCCACCCTTCAAGCTCATTTTCATCCAGGTTCAATATAGTTCCAACCATACTTTTAATGTTATCACTTGCACTCAAATGTCACAATATAAAGATGTCACTACTTCCATCGTGATTTTAATATCTAATGTAAATTTTATCAAATGGCTAATCACCTAAGGTTTTTAATTGGCCTTTATCTAACGTATAATTGAACCCACTGGTATTATGCCCTGGGTAACTAATTGGGCTTTTTTTCACAATTGTTGCTGTAGTTTTTTCAGGTAAACACACTTTCAGGTATTGAATCATTAAACTCAAACCTTGGAAGTAATACTAAGCTGTACGCATTTTTTCATTGATCCAGTCAATGAACGTAGTGACACGTGCATAGATTCCTGGCCTGTTCTTCTTTCCACAGCTGTCACCCCAACTCACAACACCATAGATGTAATGAATATCATCCTTTTGACAAACCAGGGGTCCACCAGAGTCACCCTGTAAAAAGTGGAGACAATAATGAGAAGCTATATTGGGTAATGAGTTTGCAAAATAAGATTAATAAGATGTTTTATGAATAATTACAAAATTTCCAGAAAGACCAGAAACGAATTTCAGACTAAAACACACCTGACAAGAGTCCGTCTTTCCCTGCATGTATCCAGCACACATCATGGAATCATCCAGTCTGTTCCCATACACGTTACGAGACCTACAGCGCTTCTGAGAGATTAAGAGAACTTTAGCATCCAGCAGCTGAGGAGAGACCTCATACGCTGAAGAAAAAAGAAAAAAAAAAAAAAAGTCACAGATGACTTATTTTCAGAGATGCAGTGAACTGGTTAATGTCTGCAGTGAAAATAGAATCCAGAAGCCACACCTTTTTCAGTCACTCCATAGCCTGATATGGTGCAGAGTGTTTCATCAGGGAATGAGTCAGTGGGGAGACAGGCTGCCTTAACAGACCTGGTCTCATTGGCGCACTGTCCATTTATTGCCTTTAATTTCAACAGGGCTGACATAAATGAGAATCAAATGACTGAGGTTGATATAACTGGTTTTTAAAAATATTTCAGTACAACTGTAGCCTGCTCACAAAACACTTCATCTGAGGTTGTCTTTAATTTAATGAAATGATTGAAATAGTCTTGACTTACATTAAAAAAAAAAATCCACTGTTTTAGACAATAACTGACTATTGTCATTTTACGTTTACTTTTATTGTATGCTTTTTTATGCATAAAAAAAAATCCAAATTAATTCAGAAGAATTGTGAAGTACATTGGATTCAACATTATTTATACACCGCTCAAAAATAAAGGTAACACTAAAATGACACACTCTAGATCTGAATGACTGAAATATTCTTATTAAATACTTTGTTCTTTACATAGTTTAATGTGCTAACAAGATCGCATAAAAATTATGAGAGGAAATCAAATTGAACTAATACTCCAAAGAAATGCCACCCCACACCATTACTGACCCACTGCAAAACCGGTCATGCTGGAGGATGTTGCAGGCAGCAGAACTTTCTCCACGGCATCTCCAAACACTCACATGTGCTCAGTGTGAACCTGCTTTCATCTGTGAAGAGCACAGGGTGCCAGTGGAGAATTTGCCAATCTTGGTGTTCTCTGGCAAGAAGCACAACCCCCACCTGTGGACGTCCACCCTCATGGAGTCAGACACATGCACATTTGTGGCCTACTGGAGGTCATTTTGCAGTGCTCCTCCTGTTCCTCCTTGCACAAAGGCAGAGGTAGCGGTCCTGCTGCTGGGTTGGTCCTGCTCCTACGGCCTCCTCCACATCTCCTGATGTACTGGCCTGTCTCCTGGTAGAGCCTCCATGCTCTGGACACTACGCTGACAGACACAGCAAACCTTGCCACAGCTCACATTGATGTGCCATCCTGAATGAGCTGCACTACTTGAGCCATTTGTGTGGGTTGTAGACTATCAAAACATCAGCCAGAAACATAGGAACTGAGAAGTGGTCTGTGGTTATCACCTGCAGAATTTTATTGGGGGTGCTTCGCTAATTGCCTATAATTTCCACCTGTTGTTTATTCCATTTGCACAACAGCATGTGAAATTGATTGTCAATCAGTGTTGCTTCCTAAGTGGCCGGTTTGATTTCACAGAAGTGTCATTGACTTGGAGTTACATTGTGTTGTTTAAGTGTTCTCTTTAATTTTTGAGCAGTGCATATATTTATATATAAAAACAGTATATTTATGTAATATGTCTTCTTTAATCTTTCATACATTTAATTTTTTTTCAAACAGTTTGAAATGAATGTTCATACAACAATGAAGTTTGCACGAAATGAAAATGAACCACTGACCTATATCATTATACAGGGCTTGAGAAGTCTCTGTGTAGTTCTCATGAACAATGATTTTCTCCACTTTAAGAAACTGTTTGGCAGGATTATCTTTCTTCAGGTTCACACCACCCATCTCCAACCTTACCTCCTCATTCTCATCACTGCCGCAATCATGTCAACCATGCAAACATAGTTCATCAGTCTGATATTTGTTGAATTTTAAAGACAAAACTACTCTAAAAAGCAATTCTTAAGTACAATACCATCAATAAAATTCAAGGAATATAATTTAATAGAATTAGTAACCTAAAGGCACTATAAAGTGAGATTTGTGTGATTAAACGTTAAATAGATCTAATGCAACACCACCACTTTGAGAAGAACTTACATGCAGTGAGCAGCAGTTAGGACCCAGCAGGAGTCAATAAGGGTTCCTCCACAGCTGTGACTGAAGGATGCATTAGAGCCCATGGGACGGACCTGAAATGAGACCTGCCAGGGATGGGCTTCAGGCAGAGACTTCCTCCCACCAAATATCCTTGGGGATATCATACTAGCCTGAGTCTTTCCACATTCAGAAAACTGCAGTTTTGCAGGGGTTGTTGAGGGTGTTGCTGGTCCTGTGAGAGTTTGGTGAACACGTACGTGGGACAGTTAACACAGACTGCTGGAGCGGGCTAAAGAACGTACAGTATGTTTCTGTTTGTATTTATATTAGAAAGAGACAGTGGGAGGAAAATCTGTGCCTGTTGTAGAGCATGGCTTGACGTTACAGTAGTCCCACCGGAGATCGCCCTTGTCTTTCACAAAGCACCAGGGTTCCCGGTCTCCATCTGGATTTCTTGAGGGACAGAGATCATTCTAGTTCACCCAAAAGTAACAATTTTGTCACTAATCTCTCATGTTGTTCCAAACCCATAAGACCGCCGTCGTCTTTGGGAAACAAATAAAGATATTATTGAAGATATCAGAGAGCCATCTGTCCCTCCATTGACAGCAATACAACTGAAATGATCCAGAAATGTAGCAAAAACATCAATAAAATAGTTCATGTGACATCAGTGGATCAACTTCACTTTTGCGATGCTAGGAGAATACTTTTTGTGCAAATTAAACAAAAATAACATCATTTACTCTTCTCCCATGAGTTACATATCCATTTAAGAGAGTAGCGCAACACACCGTATACGCATGGTTTAACACATTTGACATAATCAGCCTTGTTTACATCTGGGTAAAAGCACCTAGAGGAAAGCGTAAGTTTACACAGTAATATTTTATCTAAAATGGTGGAAGACTTAAGTCATGGGAGAAGAATGGTTGAGTATATGATGTTATTTTTCTTCTTGTAGCGTTGCGAAATTGATCCACTGAAGTCACATGGACTGTTTTACCTGTGTGTTTTTTTTTACCACATTTCTGAATCTGGATAATTCTAGTTGTATTGCTGTCTATGGAGGGTCAGATAGCTCTCTGATATCATTAAAAATATCCTAATTTGTGTTCTGGGTTTGGAACGAGTTCAACACAAGAGTGAGTAATTAATCACAGAATATAAATTTTTGGGTGAACTAACCATTTAAGACTACAAGTTATACCACAAATGATTGTGAGATTTACTAAAACTGAATTCTTACCTACAGTAATTGTGGGCTCCAATGCTCTCGTTCCCTTTAAACTCATTTAAAGGAATACGATAGTAGTTCCATGGTAAACATTCAATTTCTTCCACTGTCTCACTGACAAAGCCTCTGTATGACTCCCCATTCCCCTCATAGCAATCATTTGGACCTGAATACAAAATAACATAATGCAATTTTATTACATCTAATTTACATTTATTTAAAGCGACGCTATGTAACCCTCCAGCAGTTGATTAGTAGAACTGCAGAAATGAGTTGCGGAGGAGGAACGTTGTTTTGCTTGCTTCAACTTCGTTAGGCCTATCGGCGTGGACGAATCGCGGATTAGTGCGATTTCCACTAACAACCTCAAAACTCTTCAAATAACGAAAGACGGATATCTGGAAAATACATGTTATGAACTGGTACGTGTGACTTTTAAAGAAGTTAAATATTAAATAAATAAATAGCCTACAGTTTGGCAACCCTTTTGGCAAATAGACAAAAGCGGTAGTTTAAAACGTAGTAGTTTACCAACATTCAGCCTACATGGTTGTGTGAACAATGCACAGCAAAAGCTTCGTCCTGACGATTTCCCTTGAAAACTATTTTCGGTGAAGTTCAGCTTCTTTCACTGCAAAATAACCTGACCTTCTTTCTTTTAACCTATTTACGGATATGACACCCGCATGTGTGCCATTTCTCGGGAAATCAGTTTTCGACAAACATTAAACTATATATAGCTATAAAAATTATTATAGACTTACCTATGATTTAGAGTAAGACAAAACATGGTTTAAAAGATAGTTTTGTGACATACTGGCTTATTATTTAAAGGGAGTTTTTGGAAAACGTGACAGTGTAGCTTTAAGGTACCATTTGCTTTGGCATAAGATAAATGAAAGAAAAAAAAAAGAAAAGAAAAATTCAATAAAATGAAATCAAACAAACCAAATTACCAACTTGGCAGAACCTCCCACTGTAATTTCCAGGACATTGGCAGGTAAATCTGGCTCTGGTTCGGCCTTTAACACACTTTCCTCCATTCAGGCATGGACTCGGGTTGCAAGCGGAGGCTAATATTGCAAACACAAGTATAAAAGCAAGTAAAAAGACAAACTGAATCACATTTTCAGGAAGAATAATAGCAATTCACCACAATCTGACATCATAAAACTTTAAATGAACTTATTCATACAGTAAGCTCTTCTTAAAAAAACTGAAAGTACTTTGTTTTATTTTAGAAACTGGATACAGAGACACTTACCCTTATTGCACTTAGGAGCCTTATAGGGAGGGTGGCATTTGCATTCATAAAACGGGGCCTCTTGTGTTCTGACACAATCACCCTTACCACAATTCACTTTCTTACACACGTTCCTCTCTGTAAGATCCCAAAATAAAAACTCAAGAATGATACTCATTCTTACTGAAAAAAGTAATAATACAGCTTATTAATATCTCACCATCCTGACACTTTTTGCCAATGTAAGGCTCTTTACAGATGCATTTGTAGCCGCCACTCTCAAGAACCTTGCATACGCCATTGTTCTGGCATGGATTTGGATCACACACTTCTACAGAAGTATCAAACACAATCAGCGTACATATATTTATGAGCACCAAACTGAATACCTATAATACACATGCACTTTGTCTATCTAAGTTCTTGCCTGGTTCATCAAAATAGGAAAAAATCCAATCAATAGTTTCATTAATTTCATCTGAAGATATTTCCACTGTGGTGTCATAAACAGCATTATCATATATTTCTGTCAAGGGGGCAAGAGAGAAACAATAGTGATGTGAGCATGCAGCAATCTTGTAAACACATGTCGTAAATGGAAACTAGATAATATACGATTCTCACCGTCAACTACTAAACTCAAAACGTCATCCAATAGACCCTGGAAAAGTTGACACAGTATCAATCTGATGTGTGATATATGCCAATTAAACTTAAAATAAGTCAATCAATTAACAACAAATTTACATAGTTACATACCGGTGCTGCTTGGACTGGCAGAGTGAGGCCAGAAAGGCCCATCAGAAGCACAATCACTGGAAGCATGATTTCAGAACTAAAAGTTGTACAATGCAACACCAAAAAATCCCTTGTTTATGCTGAGCTGTATATAAACAACCCCTGAACCCTTTTCTCTGCTTACTATCTAGCAATCATTACCTAACAGCATTGATTTGATGTTTTTTGGCCAGTAAGCAACACTACAGATATGCATTAAAACACTTTTTTTGGGTTTCATTTTAATATGAACCAGTGAGTATATAAACCATTCTCTCAATAAACTAACATTTATCTGAACATCATTTGGTAGTATGACAAGTCTGTTATGTTCCCCCAGATTTTATCTGCTGCTTTTTAAGGGAAGTATGCCATCAAACAAATTTAAAATAGAAAATAAAAGAAGAAAAAAGCAATTCACGAAGGACGTTCATGATTTGCTTAGCCAGTAATTATTATAATCAGTCCAGCACCTCAATAATTAACAATTTCATTCTTACACATGGAAATTCTGTAATCTTTCTCTTGTTAAGACTGATGTAAAAAATGTCTTTTCTACTGTTTTAGACAGATTTATTTACTTATTTAAATTTAGAGTATATGAAAATCTTTTATTTTTGTGCTAAACAAAACTAAAACTTGTAAAGTTACTATTTATTTATGTGTTTTTAAAATCCTTTAATCTTTCATATTCTTATAATGCAATATTTTAATGTTAAATTGAAATGTTAAATATTAATACAACAATAAAATAGATATTTAGTACTTTTATGTGTAGGGTGTAAAAAAAAAACATTCAAAAGCAAAACAACTAAATTTGAAACAAGTGAACAAGTCAACACTGTGATAAATAATCAACACTTAATAGAATTATTATATAAAACAGGGGTGGGCAACTTCAGTCCTGGAGGGTCGGTGTCCTGCAGAGTTTAGCTCCAACCCTAGTCAAACACACCTGA